>MU759772.1:36273-104057 GCA_026770625.1 Nicotiana glauca | reverse complement strand
CATATAATACTTAAACCTAGGACCCCCTTTCTCCTTCTTTATTTATTGATGTTTTGTCTTAGATTAATGTTTTCCTTAAACTAAGCTTCCTCTTTTCAAAATAACTTGTGTCCTTCTTCCAAAATTTTCAACTTGTTTATACTTCCTATGTGCAAACTTTGCTTGTTTATTCCTATTCTTCTTAAAGTAACAATTAAGCATGTTCGGGAACCACACTAGTGGATCTTGAGGGATGCCTAACACCTTCCCCTCGAGATAATCTCAAGCCCTTACCCGAACTCTGGTTTTCTTTCAAAATCTTCTTCTTTTCTTTTAAAGTGTCCTAATGCACTATAATCATTAGGTGGCGACTCTCCCAAAATCCATAACCCTATTCCCCAAAAAGGAAATAGAAGAGTCATTTCATCCATAATGTCGAAACCCGTTTTCCACCTTAGAAAAACGGGGGCGTCGACACCAACTAAATGCTCAAAACCTGGCACCTACTCAAAATACACCAAACTAACATCCACCAAATCCTTCCGCACCCCATAAATACGCAACTCCTCCCCAAAATCCTAATCCACCACCAGTACACACTCCTCCTCAATACCAATATCTTCCTACTCAATACCCGCAAACCACCTACCATACTCCTCAGAATACCCCACAACCTATCCTTGATCCGCAAAATTACACTAACGATCACCACTACACTCCAACCCCTAGAACCCACCAAAATAATCTCGTATATGTGGAAACTTTACCTCACTCTACTCAACCAACATCACGCATTCCAGAATTTGCCAAGAAGGACCTGCTCATTAATAACATGGCTGAAGAGCTCAAGAAGCTCACATACCGAGTCCAGGGTATCAAAGGAGGCAAAATAATTGAAGGTCTGAATTATGAAGATCTATGTATTCAGCCAGATGTGGAATTGTCGAAGGGTTACAAACCTCCTAAGTTCGAAATATTTGACGGAACAGGTGACCCGAAAGTACATTTGAGAACATACTGTGATAAGCTCATGGGTGTTGGAAAAGATAAAAGGATTCGCATGAAGTTTTTCATGAGAAGTCTCACTGGAGATACCCTATCCGGTATATCAGTCAAAATCCCAAGAAGTGGGTCAATTAGGTAAGCATAGCGTCGGACTTTATGGATCGGTTTAGGTTTAACATAGAGAATACACCGGATGTCTTCTACATATAAAATCTAAAGAAGAAACCAATTGATACCTTCCGCAAGTATGCTACTCGATTGAGGTTAGAAGCTGCAAAAGTAAGGCCAGCATTAGAAGAAGAGCAGATGAACAAATTCTTTATCAGAGTCCAGGATCCCTAATATTATGAAAGGTTAACAGTTATCAAAAATCACAAGTTCTCCAACATCATCAACCTCGGATAAAGGATTAAAGAAGGGATCTATAGTGGGATGGTGACCAATTTCGAGGCATTGCAGGCCACGGACAAAGCATTGCTGTTAGGGGGTATATCAAAGAAGAAAGAAGCAGGGGTAGTAATGGTGGCCCAAGGCCCAAATTTCCACTCACATACCAAACACCTCTACCTACATATCAACCCTCACCTCCCAGATATTCTCAACCCGCCACCACCTATCACACTTATAACACCTAGACATCATATAATCATTCACCTCCAACCCGTCAAAACTATCAAAAACCCAGACCCAATTTTGATCATAGGCCACCCAGACAATATACCCCTATTGTTGAACCAATTGACCAACTGTATGAAAGATTGAAGTCTGCTAGATATATTACCCCCATTCCTGCTATTGCAATGGAAAATTCCTCCTAGTGGGTCAACTCAAACAAAACCTGCGCATATTATTTTAGCATGAAAGGGAATACTACCAATGAATGTCATACCCTAAAAGATAAGATTTAAACCCTCATTGATACCAAATTCATACAAGCAAAGGAGGCCACGCCAAATATCCGCAACAATCCTCTCCTAGATCATAAGGGTGAAGGGGTAAATATGATAGAAACTGATGAAGAATGGGATCCTGAGGGATAAATTGGTCTTATTCAAGAAGGTGATGAACTTAAACCTATAGAAACACTCACTCCTATAATGGTACAGATACAGCTACCAATTAAAGTTGAAGTAGTCGTATCAGTCTCATTCGAAATTGAAGTAACAACACCTGCAACTGCACCAGCTCCGTTTGAAGTAGAAGTATCTACACCTTTTACTATGACAGCAGCTCCCACACCTCCTTTAAAGTCCAACGCCATACCCAAGGATTACGTTGTCAAAGCTAGGAGAAAGGATAAAGCAAAAATGGAAGAATCTGGTGTCGCACTGGGAATAACCAGAACTGGAAGGATCTATACACCCAAAAACTTGGGAGGAACAAGCAAGGAAGCTTCTACCAGACAACCCGGCCAGATAATCTTTGGTGGAAAGTACATGCGAGAGAATAATCTATCATCAATTATTTGAACAAGACTCCTACCCAGATATCCATCATGTTGTTGTTGCAAAATTCTGAGGCGCATCGGAGTGCTTTGATGAAGGTGTTGAATGAAGCTTATGTACCCGACAACATTACCAATGGAGAGATGGCCAACATGGTAGGTCAGGTACTGGAGAGCCATAAGATCACCTTTCACGAGGATGAACTACCACCTGAAGGGTTATGTCACAACATGGCATTACATATCACAGTACAGTTTGAGGACAAATTTATCGCTAGGGTCTTAATAGATGGGGGTTCAAGCCTCAATACTTCTCCATTGACCACCCTGAAAAGGTTGGACAAAGATTTCCATGAGATTCGAGCAGGGAGTATGAACGTGAAGGATTTTGATGGCACTCAAAGGGCCACGATTGGGGAGATTAACCTTTGTCTGCAGATGGGCCCAACCTGGTTCGATGTTGAGTTCCAAGTACTAGACAAATCTACTATATACAATCTTCTATTAGGTAGGCCTTAGATACATGTCACTGGGGCTGTGACTTTTACACTACACCAGGCCGTGAAGTTCGAATGAAACCATCACGAGATAATCATTCATGGACATGGGAGTAACCCCATTTACACCAGTCAAACCATCCCAGTTTTCAAGAATAGAAGAAGGCTGGGTGGAGAATCTTATCATTGCATTGAGCATGTCAACACAATTGAGAAGGACAAGTGGTGGAGTAATAAAATAGAAAGTATACTGGTATGGCCTGGGTATGAACCCGGCAAAGGGCTTGGGAAAGAACTCCAAGGCATCACCAAACCAATACAGTTGAAACATCATGGCACAACTTTTGGGCTGGGATACCCATACACCTGGCAAGAATATAATGATTGCTCGTCACCAAGGCGTGGTCCTTATTACCCTCTAGGGCAACCAGTGCCATATCTAAGTCAGACTTTTCACCAGACCAATACAATATGGGGATCCGCAGAGGAGGAAGCTTTGGTTGGGTTAAGGGATTTGTTTCTAGAAGACGAGAATATGGATTGCAATGTGATAGTTCAGGAGGAGGATGAGGAAGAAGTTCTCACCATTCAGATAGTGGAAAAGGGAGTTGTTCTTAAGAATTGGACTGCCACACCATCCGGGCCCGCCGAGTTCCTGGGTAGCTTGGCAATTAGCTTGACTTGTTTTAATAGTCACACTAGGCATTTAAGATGTTTTCAGTATTTGTTTAAAGATGCATTTTGTTTCAAAACAATTGCTCGAGTCATCGAGCCGTACCTATTTTGGATATTTTCAAACTTAATTAATGCATTGTATTTAGTATTCATTATTATCTTTCACATTTTTCTTCTACAGCATTATTATTACTTTTTCTGATGAACTGATGATTGTGGCATGTAATAAGACAACGCAATATAAGGAGAGTGACTCAACAGAAGAGGATGAAATACCTGAGGAAGTTGTCAGAGAAGTTGAGAATTTTAAGAAAAAATCTAAGTCCAATCTGGACGAAACCGAGGGCAATCAATTTGGGAGACGCTGAAATCATCAAGGAGACCCGTGTAAGCATTCACCTATCACCGTCAAGGAAAGAAGAGTACTCCTATTTACTGAAAGAGTATGAAGATATTTTTGCATGTTCTTACGATGATATGGCTAGTTTGAGCACATCCATAGCAACTTACAAGCTTAATTACAAACAACTGCACGAGAAGCTACCATTCTCTTTGATTAGATATTGTACCACAGTTCGTATATCAACTGGAGAAATGCCCTATCTACTAGTTTATGGTACCGAAGCTGTCATTCCAGTCGAAGTATAAATTCCTTCTTTAAGGATCATACAAGAAACTGGACATAGTGATGTAGAATGGATAAGGAGCCGCTATAAGTAACTAGCCCCCATAGACGGAAAAAGAATGAATGCAGTATGTCACGGTCAGCTTTATCATAATAGAATGTCCAGAGCTTCAACAAAAGGGTCAGACCAAGACAATTCGCATTGGGGTAGTTAGTGCTGAAACAGATCTTCCTACATTAGGATGAAGCCAAAGGGAAATTTTCACTCAACTAGCAAGGTACATGGTTCACCGGGTGCTAACAGGAGGAGCACTCATACATGCAGAAATGGACGGAGAGGTTTGGCTAAAACCTGTTAATTCAGACGCAGTCAAGAGATATTATATTTAGATTGTTTACATTCCTTCATCTGATGTAACTGAACTACGCTTGACCTGATTCCTGTTTAAGAGGGGATACGTAGGCAGCCCTATGGGTTCGGTCACATCTTAATAAAATTTCATTTCCCCAGAACCAGAAACTGGGGCAGAATTTTGAGGAGGACCCTCAAAATTTCGAAACAAGTGCAGTCAACACCATCATATGCAAGACAGTCAAAAAATTTTAAGAAACAAGCAGAATTTTGAGGAGGACCCTCAAAATTCAAATGCAAGGAAGCCGAATATCTCTAAAAGTGTTATAGTCATTAGTTCATCTAATTTACTTGATATTATACATCACTATGTTTCTAAATAACTCTATTTAATAAATAACTGCATATTTTTGAAAACTTTATTTCTATGGCTACTAGGTGTTACACAAGGTAACTCGAACAGGACCTCCAGAGAAATGCAAAGAAAAGCACGCAACAAAGGCACGAACCAAACTTTCCCTCAAAACTCACGATTTTACTTCAGATGTAGGCACAGTAAACATAACAAGAGTACTCAGAAATATACACATATCAAAATCACTATCTTCATAATAGCAAGGCCGCCAAACACAAATGTATCTCCAGCTAAGAAATATTCTGCTCCTACTCACTATTCGTCCATTTGCATGAGACTAAGCACTGTCTCAAATCTTGCATGATGCTATGCCCTGCCTCCTTATTTGTATAACGCTAAGCATTTTCTTCTCTTCGCACGAGACTAAGCCCTGTCTCAAATTGCCCTGCATCCATATTTGCATAAGTCTAAGCATTGCCTTCACTTTGCATGAGACTAAGCCATGTCTCAAATCTTGCATGAGGCTAAGCCTTGCCTCCATATTTGTATAAGGCTAAGAATTGCCTTCTCTTTGCCTGAGGCTAATCCCTGCCTCCATATTTGCATAAGGCTAAGCATTACCTTCTCTTTGCATAAGACTAACTGTTGTCTCAAATCTTGCATAAGGCTAAGCATTCCTTCTCTTTGCTTAAGGCCAAGACCTGCCTCCCTATTTGCATAAGTCTAGGTATTTCTTCTCTTTGCATGAGACTAAGCTCTGTCTCAAATCTTGCATGAGGCTAAGCGCTTCCTCCCTATATGCATAAGTCTAAGCATTGCCTTCTCTTTGCATGAGGCTAAGCCCTGCCTCCGTATTTGCTTAAGTATAAGCATTTCCTTCTTTTTAAATGAGACTAAGCCCTGTCTCGATCCTTGCATGATGCTAAGCCCTGCCTCCCTATTTGCATAAGGCTAAGCATTGCCATCTCTTTTCATGAGACTAAGCTTTGTCTCACATCTTGCATACGGCTAAGCCATGCCTCCCTATTTGCATAAGGCTAAGCATTTCCTTCTCTCTGCATGAGACTAAGCTCTATCTCAAATCTTGCATAAGGCTAAGCCCTGCCTCCCTATTTGCATAAGGTTAAGCATTGACTTCTCTATGCATGAGACTAACCCCTGTCTCAAATCTTGCATAAGGCTAAGCCCTGCTTCCCTATTTGCATAAGGCTAAGCATTACCTTCTCTTTGCATGAGACTAACCCCTGTCTCAAATATTGCATAAGGCTAAGCATTGCCTTATATTTGTATAAGGATAAGCCCTATCTCCCTATTTTCTTAAGGCTAAGCATTACCTTCTCTTTGCATGAGACTAAGCTCTGACTCAAATCTTGCATGAGGCTAAGCTCTTCCTCCCTATTTGCATAAGGCTAAGCATTGCGTTCTCTTTGAAAGAGGCTAAGTTCTGCCTCCGTATTTGTATAAGGCTAAGCATTTACTTCTCTTTAAATGAGACTAAGCCCTGTCTCGATCCTTGCATGAGGCTAAGCCCTGCCTCCCTATTTGCATAAGGCTAAGCATTTCCTTCTCTTTGAATCAGACTAAGCTCTATCTCAAATCTTGCATAAGGCTAAGCCCTGCCTCCCTATTTGCATAAGGCTAAGCATTGCCTTCTCTTTGCATGAGACAAAGATCTGTCTCAAATCTTGCATGAGGCTAAGCCATTCCTACCTATTTGCATAAGGCTAAGCATTTCCTTCTCTCTGCATGAGACTAAGCCTTGTGTCAAATCTTGTGTGAGGCTAAGCCCTTTCTACCTATTTGCATAAGGCTAAGCATTTCCTTCTCTTTGCATGAGACTAAGCCATGTGTCAAATCTTGTGCTATATGTGCTAAATATTTTACCGCTTTGATATTTTGTGAACTGTATATATATAAACTATCGTGAATCCCTCCCTCTCTATGAGTCTTCTACATCATGGACAAGGGTGCACTTCGTGTAGATTCTCTTCTGTTTAGAGTCTTTCCCAAATTAGAACGAGGTTTGGATAAGTTGCTAAGCCGGCGAAGCTTCTGTATCCCCGGTACGCTGCCTCCCCCTCGGCTCGAGTTGTCTGCTCGGGTAAGCCAGGTCTAGACCAATAAACCTAGGGCTTAAACCTAGAATAACAAAACCTCATGTCGGATCCCTAGTAGGATGTTTGTTTGCAACATGTGCATTTGACTTAGGGGACTCAACATAGGGGTTGGGTCCGTCTAGGACAGGTGACCCGAAATAAAATGACCATCCTGATCATCTTACGTGCTACTTGCGCATTTATTTGCTCAGTTTTTCATGTTGACCGGCTTGTCTCTAATGAGTGAAAATGATAAAAATAGCAGTGTTAAGTGAGGGTGACCATTTGTTTTGAAAAACTCAATGCGCAAATAGTACCGAAATGCTGCCGGATTTTGAAAAAAAAAAAGGTAAAGAGAAATACTTGAAAAATTAGAAGGAAAATTATTGTTAAAAATAGTTTTGATTTTGGAAAATATGCCCGAACTACGCTAGTTTGATTCTCACCGGGTGTGAGATACGTAGGCAACCCTCATCGGGTCCAACCACCCTTTTGCAAAAATAGCCAAAAAAATGTCAAAATTTTAATTTGTTGTCAAAATAAGTCGGGTGATGCCATTCTTGCTTAAAATAATCCTAATGTCCCCAAAAGGACGCCGGAAGGCTATTTTTGCAAGAACAGCCACCCGGAGTCATTTTCAAATTGTTTGCGGACACAACCTTAAAATCTTCCTCCCAGAAGTGTTGAAAGGCCGTATTTGCAAAACCACGCCCTTGTTTTCTAAATAAAGAAATTTTGCAAAAAATAGCCATTTTTTTAAAATAAATCATTAAAATCCTCCTTCAAATAAATGTGCAGGATGACTTCAAGTAACATCGAAACCTTCTAAGTCCTGAGCGAGATCCCCTTGAAACTTCATATGTGGTGGCATGATCTGGGAAAAGGAAGTAGAGAGATTGTGGCCAAAATTTTGGGTGGTCTATTTGATTTACTAAACATCCAACCGAGGAAAGACATCATTGAGGCACTTATACCATTTTGGTACCCAACCCGTAATGTATTTCGATTTTCAGATTTTGAACTCACACTACATTAGGAGAGATTGCGGGATACGCGGATGAGAATCTCCGAGGTAGATACCCATTGGCCCCACGACCGGTAACCCTTCATAGGTTCTTGGATTTGTTGAACATCAGTCGGGATATTCAAGACCCGTATCTGGCGGAAGGGTGTTGTACATTGCATTTCCTATATCACCGGTATGGTAACCCAAAAGGTTTCGAGGAACCCAACACCAGCTTGACACATGCCGGAAATAAAGACAAATGGGAAGCCTGACGAGGATTAGCCTTCATGGTAGCCTTTCTGGGGGTGGTGATTTGTCCGAGAAAAGATGGCCACATAGACCTCGGGCTGGTAGGAATTCTAGATGTTTCCATGAAAAAACCTACTAGCACAGTGGTTCCCCTGATTGTAGCAGAAATGTACCGAGCTTTGACCAAATGTCGGGAAGGCGTGAAATTCTTTCAAGGGTGCAATTTGCTCTTACAGTTGTGGATGCAGGAGCACCTATGCCACTGCACAAGCTATATGAACTACGGTTTAACCGGGTTGAGTTGTATTGTAGAATTTGGGACCCGGGTGACAGGTATTGAGTTCCCTAAGGCTACTGAGGCCTGGTCGTCATGCTTAAGATCCCTGACTGCAGATAAGGTTGAATGGGATTATGGGTTGCTTCCTTCTACTGAAGTTGTATACACGTCAGCAGAGGTCCCTTACATTTTTTTGATGGGTATTCAAAGCATACGGCCTTATACTCCTTACCGAGTTTTGCGACAACTTGGAAAATTCCAGATAGTGCATAATGATGAAGACCGGAGTGAGCAAGTCATTGAGTTAGGCCCGAAAGATGTATTCCTTGAAGGCAGAATCCGCAAGATATGGAATGAGTGACGGTTCCTCGAGCCCAAAACCATAGTAAGGGACCAAGCTAGAGGCGAGGTAGATCCCAAATATTTGACGTGGTTTGGTAAAAAGTTCCAAATCCCTGAGAGACCCGCTAAAAGGCGACACGTGCAACAATTCATCGATGGGGCCCAGGTTCAATGGGATTGGCAAGCCAAGGAAGGGAGTACCAACCTAAAATAGGACAGTTGGAGCAATAGATCCGAGATCTCCAATTCGACAAGAGTGTACAGGCTGCAGCCGACGAGGGTGATAAAAAGAAATTAGCTCAGAAAAATGAAGCACTCAAAGCCCAAATTAAGAAAATGACAATAGATGCCAAGAACTAAGAAAGAAATCTATCCGATGAAAGGTTGATTAAAGGGTTGAAGAAACAAGTCTTGGACTCCCAGGAAGAGTTAGAAAAATATGAGGCGCATATGACAAGACTGCGAGCACAGTGGGCCAAGAAGACTAAATAAAGAGCCCAACTTGTGCAACAAATGAGGAGAAACTATGAGGGGACCATTGCCAAAATGAAGAGAAAAATGAATACTATGGAAGAAAAGACAGCCCAGCGGGACAAAGAATTCCAAGCCAAGAGGGACCAGTGCTATGGGTTAATTGCCAAAATGGAAAAGGAAATAAAATTGCTACAAGACTTTCACTTCCAGGACTCTCGGGTGCTAGAGGCTCGTACCCAGCAAATAAGTCGACTCCTCCAAGAAAAGGGCCGAATCAGGGAAAGGATCTGAAGCATTGCAAACTATATTGTTATGAAGTGTTAGGCCTGTGAACGAATGGGTCATACCACGTTCTTTGCCTCAGTGATGATATTTGTTCGCCAGGTCATGAATGATTTAGATCAGTTGCAAAGGGGACTTGCACGCAGGCCCGCGGCGATGCTGAATGATGCCTCGCGAGCTCTGGGATTTGAAGCTTAGATGTATTCTTAGTTAATCGAGTCTGTATTTTGCTTTAAGTCTGTTTTTGTAATTTCCTTTGTTCAAGAAAAGAAACACAAAATTAGTGCTAGTAGCTTTTGTAATCGCAGTTGTTATTAATGAAAAATTGAAAATTTCCAAAACTTGTTTCCTTATTTTGCATTTATTTGCAAGAACTACGCTTGGTCTGATTCATGTGGGGTCATGATACGTAGGCAATCTACATAAGATTCGACCGTAATCCTAAGAAAAAGAGAAATACGAGGGAAGTAAATAAAAGGAAAAACAAGAGAGAAAAAGAAACACAAAGGAAGGAAATAAGGCATTGAGTGAAAACCTTGGCCAAAGAAAAGAAAAAGCAGAAAATGAAAATAGAGAAGCAGGAAAAGAAAATGAGAGAAAACAAAACAAAAAGAGAAAGCAAAGAGAAAAGGAACAAAAGAAAAACCGAGATGACGCATGCAACCGTGGAAAACATGTAGATATTCATTTAACTGTATATGTGCATCACACTCCAATGAGCAGTCTCCTGTCTGTTATTTGTTTCACACTAACCATTGTTGCTATTATTTCCAGCTGAGTTTTTTAGAAATCGTGGTTAGTTTGTGGTAAGCTGGCTTCACATCGATATTTCACCAGATCAAAAGGAAATACAGAGATGTCATCTAAAGTGACTCTGCCTGCAATCCCCATACCCGAAGATAGCCCAGTCTCTGGGGCCCCGGCCAATGAATCCTTTACACCTGAAGAAAATTGAATATTGCGTCTGTGATTGATGGAAACGTGGGATGCTTGGAATAATGGAAAGGAACCCCCAAGCACTATCCCCGGATTCCCGGAGTTATTCCCTAGATCTGGAGGGGTTACCACTGTCCCCATTAGCCGCCCAAATATTCCTCTAGGGCAACCTACTATGACTGCTAACTTCTTCAGAACACCCTTTGAGGCTCACCCCCAAGTGTTCCTGTCTGGGATTGCTCCCAACTTCTTCACAGCTCCACCATCCTCTACAACAACACAATTATCGCCATTGAAGCATGCTTTTGACCCCTCGGTCTTCACATTCCAGAATCCTGTCTTTCAGGCTGACCCTCCTTATTATCCTCAATTCACCTACTCTCAGCCACTATATGAGCTTACATCGGGGCAGGACAAAACCCCTAAAGCCCCAGAACAGGATGAAATGGCAAAGAGAATAAGTAGTCTCGAGCAAAGCTTAAAAAATATGCAAGGCTTAAGCGGGCCGAAGAGCATCTCCTATACCGATCTATGCATGTTCCCGCATGTACACTTGCCGTTAGGGTTCAAAACACCAAAATTTGAAATGTACGACGAGCACGGTGACCCCATTGCTCACCTAAAGAAGTATTGCAATCAGTTACGGGGTGCCAGTGGCAAAGAAGAATTATTGATGGCATATTTCGGGGAAAGCTTAATTGGCATTTCTTCGGAGTGGTATATGGACCAAGATGTCTCGCGCTGGCATATATGGGATAATCTGGCCTGAGACTTTGTTCAACAATTTCAATACAACATAGACATTGCGCCAAACAGGAATTCCCGGGCGAATCTAAAGAAAAAAGCCCTTAGAAAGTTTTTGCGAGTATGCAATTAAGTGGCGCGAACAGGCGTCAAGAGTGAAGCCTCCAATGGATGAGGTGGAGATGGTCATTATTTTCCTGCAGGCCCAGGAAGCAGACTACTTTCAGAATATGCTATCCGCCATGGGTAATCCTTTCGCAGAGGCAATAAAAATTGGAGAAATAGTAGAAAATGGGCTAAAAATGGGAAAAATCTTGAGCCAGTCGGCCATAAGAGCAACCTCCCAAGATATCCAAGGCGGGTCTGGAGGAATGGCCAAGGGCAAAAAGAAAGAAGAAACGGTTATCGCAACATCGGGAGGAAGAAGATACGGGGCTACCAAACCATTATTCTCTGAAAAAACCCCTCAACACTACTTTCCTCACACTGATATGGCTTATGCTCCCCTATTTTATGTGGTAGTGAATGCTCAACCTTTTGGCCGACCGCAACCAAAAGCTAACCTAAATCCACCTCCATTCCAAAGAAACCAACCTCCTTACTAGAACCAATATACTTTCCGACCACCACAAAATAACTTCCGCCCTCGAGAACCACCTAGACGACCAAATTTTACACCAATCGGTGAACCCTACTCCAGTTTGTTCCCAAAGCTCGTCCAGATGAATCGGCTGCAACCTATTCCCCAAAATAGGTAGAACCCGGAATCTCCAGCCTATCAACGGGGTGTCCATTGTGCCTATCATTCAGGAGCTGAAGGGAATAGTACTGACAACTGCTGGACATTAAAGAAAGCTGTGGAAGATCTGATTGAACAGGGAAAAATAGTGTTAAGGGATGAAGAAACCCCGAATGTGACCAATAATCCGTTGCCCGCTCACAACAACGAGCCAGTAATTGTCATGATTTGTGAAGACCGGGAGTTTGATCCAACCCTGAAAGCCATAATCGCTATTGTCAATGCATAAAGGAAGCCTAAGGCAGCCCCAAAGCAGGAAAAAGGGGAGAAGAAGAATAAAACTATCAAAACCGAGCCTGGAAAGAAAACTGAGACAAAAGCAAAGCCGGTCCCTCCTACGCACGGGGTTCTTTATGTTCTGCGAGGTCGCCAAGAGAAACCACTAGTTGTGAGCACTCCAAAGAAGTTTGAAGTAAAGAAAGGGATACAAATGTATGTGCCGAAAGGGGCCTATATGGTGCGGGGGACAATTATACTGCCCCGGCTGAGTGAGCCAGTGGTTATTGGACGTGTACCACAGAAGCCAATGACCAACCCCTCTGCAGTGCCATGGAACTACCAGCAAATAGTGGTTGCATACAAAGGCAAAGAAATTTCGGGAGAACTTCCAGGAATAGTCTCTGTTGAAAAGTATTCAAACAAACAAGAGGTAAACAGCGCCACACAAAAGCGTTTTCCATCTAAGAAGCCGGTGAGCACTAAAGAAGCAAAGGCCTTCTTTCAGAAAATGAAGATGCCGGATTATGAAACAGTAGACCAATTGAGGAAGTGTCCTGAACAAGTGTCATTGTTGTCATTGGTGACCAAATCCGCCGAACATCAGAAAATCCTTATGAAAACTCTGAATGAAGCATATGTGCCAGTTGAAACTTCGGTTGAACAACCTGAAAGAATGGCAGAAAGATTCTTTGTCATCAATCAACTCTCTTTCAGTAAAAATGATTTGCCTCCAGAGGGAGCGGCCCACAACAAAGCCTTGCACCTGACTGTCAAATGTGAGGGCTACTATGTCAAGTGATTCATGGTGGACGGAGGCTCAGGGGTTGACATCTACCCACTCTCCATGTTTCAAAGAATGGAAATCGGGACAGGAAGGAAGGATTCGTCCCAATAATGTTTGCGTGAGAGCTTTGACAGTGATTGTGGTGGATTCGTCCCAAGGAGGGTGTCAACAGAAGACAGTGATTGTGGTGGATTCCAAGAAGATGGTTATGATGGGCAGAATGAAGAGGTACAATATGTGAATAATTATAAAGGCCAAAGAGGTAATTCTTCTAACCAACAGCAATAATGGAGATCCCAGGGCAATTGAGGTGACCAAAAAAAAGGCAACAACAATTGGAATAATCAACAACAAAGAAACAACAATTGTGGAAACAATAATCAAAATCTTATGATGGGCAGAATGAAGAGGTACAATATGTGAATAACTATAAAGGCCAAAGAGGCAATTCTTCTAACCAACAGCAACAATGGAGATCCCAGGGCAATTGGGGTGACCAACAAAAGGCAACAACAATTGGAATAATCAACAACAAGGGAACAACAATTGGGGAGGCAGAATGAAGAGGTACAATATGTGAATAATTATAAAGGCCAAAGAGGCAATTCTTCTAACCAACAGCAACAATAGAGATCCCAGGGCAATTGGGTGACCAACAAAAGGCAATAACAATTGGAATAATCAACAACAAGGGAACAACAATTGGGGAAACAATAATCAAAATCCAAATTGGGGCAATCAAAACAACAATTGGAGTAATCGGGGAAACTAGGGAAAAACAAAAATTGGGGTGGAAACAACAACAACCAGGGTGGATCGAACAATAACCAAGAAAATCAGGGGTATGTCTTTCAAAGGCCCCCAATGTACCAACAAACGAGTAACCCACCGCCTTTCCATCCCGGGGTCTTAGTTCTTCCAACAATGAAATGGGGAGAATTGAAATGATGTTTGAACAGATGATGTAAAATAATGTTGACTCTGATATGCAATTGGCTTCTCACAACACTTCAATCAGAAATTTGAAGGTTCATCTAGGCCAAATCTCACAGTCCTTGAATACCGTCCTAAGGGAGCTCTACCGAGTGATACGGTAGTCAACCCAAAGGGTGGGAACAATCATGTTATGGCGGTAACTACTAGGAGTAGACGAGGTGGTGATGTGAATGTGGTTGATGAAAATATGAATGAAGAAGTGAGGATTGATACTCAAGATGCCGAGGTGGAAACACAAAAGGACGTGAACCCGTCTAGGGAACACGTAATAGACATGCCAGAGCCGATTGTGCCAAAAGCCAAGGCACCCTTGCCTAGGCCACCTCCACCTTATCCTTAGAGGTTAGCCAAGCAGAAAAATGAGAATCAGTTCAAAAAGTTCATTGACATGATGAAGAGCTTATCCATTAATGTGCCTTTAGTGGAGGCTTTGGAGCAAATGTATGGCTATGTTAAATTCATGAAAGATTTGGTGACAAAGAAAAGATCCATGGACTGTGAAACTATCATGATGACCCACCAAGTTACTGCTATAGTACATTTAATGGTTTCGAAGGTGGAGGATCCTGATGCTTTCACTATCACTTGCACTATTGGAAGTGCAGACTTTGCTAAAGCTTTATGTGATTTAGGGGCGAGTATCAACCTGATGCTGTTGATACCCAATTTTTCCCTATATATTTTTAAAATGAAAAATACTCTCAAAATAGAATATTCATGCATATATAAGTATGTCCAAATGTTCTATTATTTTTTCTTAATTTTTAATAATTTTTAAATCAATTTCTTGCCTTATTTTATCCCTAAAAATCCAATAATAATTTCCAAAATTATTATTTTTTATGATTCATGTATTGGATTCTCATATTTATGCTAAAATATTGCTAATATAATTTTTGCTCATTTTTACAAATTTATTAAGTATTTTTATGCTAAATTGCATACAGTTGCAATATTAGCCTTCATTTAGGTTTAACTATGTTTTATATTCACAAAATTAGGTCGGGTATTTTTAAAAAAATAATTATATACTATAAATTATTTTAGCTCCTTTAATTTATTTACAGAAGTTATTTTACTATTTTTTTATAAATCAAATGGGAAAAATGGCTATTTAAAATCAAGCCAGATTTTATTTAAATTGTAGCCTAATTCTACCCCAATTTGAATCCCAATTCCCATGCCCAATTCCTATTAAACCCCGACCCAAACCCAATTAAACTAACCCATACCCGGATCCCCCACATAACCTTTTAAATCTCAGTCGTTGATCGTTTAGATCAACGGCCATCAGCTGTCCTTACCTAATTAAGCCCAAACTAACCTCTAAACCTGATCGTTTCTCACCTACAACCACCCTTGAATCCCCTTATCTCTCAATTCTCTCTGAGACTCCTACAAACCCTAGTCGCCGCCACCCCCACTCCTCCCTAATTTATGGCCTCCTGTGGTCATTTGAAACCTTGTGTCAGCCTTCCATGGCTTCTTTGTATTTGTTCTTATGTTTTCAAGGCCAGTCCATGAAGAACTTTGGTCAAGCCTTTGTTCGATGTTAGTTTATGGTTGTTCTTCAGTCACCTGTGGCGTTTCTCCGGCCAGCCATGACCATTCGAGTTAGATCTTTGACTCTCTTGGATAGATTGATAGCTTTCAAAGCCTTCTTGTTGTTTTTGGGTTCTTCTGAAACCCTAAGCTCTAAGGTCTTTCGATTTTCTTTAGATCTACTTCAGGTCTATGTTTACTTTAAACTCCTAAGTATGTTTCTCGAAGTTTCTTTTATAACCCTACTTTCAAAAACTTTTATCTTTTAGATAAGGGTTTTCTGGTTAAGTTATTTCGATACTTTCTCTGATTTTTGACATGTTCTGCTATGTTTGCTCGTATTGTTCCCCTCTCTGAGTTTGCATGATAAAAAACCTTAATGCCTTCTGGGTTTTCCTAGTCCATTTGTACCTATTTGTTTGATTTGCCTGTCTATTATCTCTAGGCTCTATTGGTGTTGAAAACCCTAATTTTGGGGTTTATTCGAGTTTCTAGGGAGTACTTGTTTGTTTGGATTACTTGTTCACCATCTATCGACTTGATTGGTTTCAAAAACCCTAGTTCTTTGAGGTCTATTCGAGTTTCTGAAAATGTTTGTGCAATTCATCTATTTGAAGTTGATCGACTTGATTTGAAATCCTTTTTGTTCCAGCATTTATTTCTTATGTGATTCTGGTTTCATGCTATCATTGAAAATTGATTACTTTTTCAAAATGGTCTTTTACTTGACCTTTTGCATGCTTCTGATATCCTCTCTTCTCTCTACTGATTTTATGGTTGTTATTGCATGTTGCTTCTCTTTATCATAGTCTGGCCTCACATGCCTAATGTTTGTGCACTCTATTTATATGCTGAATTTCGCTCTTGAATGATCTTCAACTCTGGACTGATTTCAAACCTTTCTTTATGGAATTTTGATTGCACTCGTCTGTTAAGTTTAATTGATTCCTTTACTTGTTTTGTTTTACTGAATCCCTTCCCAAAATTAGTACATTCTTGTACTTAGACTTAATTACTTACTCGATGGTTTTACGGCTCCATTTATGGCAATGACCAGTATGCCTATAAATTGATTTCCTTCTTTATTTTTGAGTCTGTCACTGCCCATTAAGAAAGTGATCCCTTAATTAAAGGCAATCATGTGTGTAGTTGATTCTGAATAGTGATTGTTTCCATGTTTGTGGCTTATTACCTCTCTTTTACTCGTTTTCAAAAAGTTATAAATGCCCTATGCTTCTCTTCTTTCAAAGACACGAACAGACTTCAGCTCTGAACACACACTTACACTAAAAAACTCTCTTGCTTTACTACTACTTGTGCTACTACCCACTAAAAGTCAAGGCTATACTTGAAGTCCTGCTTATTTCTTTTCTTACTGCACCTTGCTTCTCTGACTGGTATGTCCTAACTAAGTTTTTTGCAGCAACAACAATGCGTTTCTTTACTATTTCTTTCATTCTTGTTTGCCTCCTGTTTGTATTGAACTAATTTCCATCATTAAGCATGTTGTATTCTCCCTTTTATGTTCTGAATTAATGGTTTTGTTGTTTACTTATCATGGCTTGTGAGCCTTAAATCCCCACCCCCTAATGTGTTTGGTATCTATGTTTGGTATGGGTCATATCAACATTAATCATTGTTGTCCATGATCCAAGCTTGAGCCTCCTGAGATCATAGCATCTATGTTTTCTTTAGTTGTTTTGGTGGGCTACATGTTTAATTCTGCAATTTAGAAATTATGTCTATAGGACTTATGATTCTGCATGTTTAATTATGCAATTTAAAAATCATGTCTATAGGACTTAAGGTTCTACATGTTTAATTCTGCAATTTAGATACCATGTCTATAGGAACTAAAAGTGACCACGATAGAAAAACTTGTTTATAAGATTTGTCATTTTTAGATTATGCATGTTCAATTCTGCATTTTAGATACCATGTTCTTAGGATCTAAAATGGCTAAAATCAGATATCATTTTCGTAAGGTTAAAGTCAGTACCCCTTTGTAGAAATCATGCCTATAGGGATAAAAATGAGCAACACTAGATATCATGCCTATGGTGTCCAAAATCATTAAAAAATCAGTTCAATCTGAATTAGTAGTTCTTTTATTTACGTGTTTTAGAAGTCATGCCTATAAGATTTCCAAAATCATTCGTTAAAAACTAAACTGCTTTGTTATACCTCTGAATCAGTAATAGATATCCTGTTCATAGGATTGTGCTCAAAACACATAGGCAAGCTTTAGGTGATAACAACCTTAAAAAACTAATTTTGCCTTGTTAATTAATGACTAAAGCAACCGACAGGCAAGCCTGATTCGGACTTCCTATCTAAGTCATGTATCAAACGAGTCTGCCTCAGCAATTAAACTCCCATCGTCCTTAGCATTTTTAATTAGACCTAAAAAGTACGAGCAAGTCATGTTATTTATGTGTTCTATCTTGAGGAGGTATATTTGAGCCTTTGTCTGTTTACATGCTTCCCATTCATATACTATATTATATATTTTGTATGTTGCCTTAGAATTTTTAAATTTTGAAACCAAAATCAGCTCAACATCCCTCCCTTTTAGGAATAGTAGTCATAAGTGCCTCGGGGACTGATAGGAATGGGGCGGATAATAGCATGCAATAGTGGTCGAGACCAATTTGCGCTTTAGTACCTTAAACGGGGTGGGAAAGGGTATATATGAATTTTATGACCGGTACGCTAATACCTCATGTAGCCTCTCTTTTAAAAAGTGATTACTGGGTATTGTATTAATGTGATCCATATTTTAATAAACCTAGGACCCCCTTCCCTTTATTTCCCTTTTCTTTTAAAAGCATTACAACTCCTTGTTTTTAAATCAGCCTTAATTGCTCTTTCATACTTTATTTATTTTTTCAAATAGTCATTTATTGAAATCTCCTCTTATTTGAGCCTTAATTGTTTATATGCTAATTGCACCCAAATTCACAAAAGAACTGTCTGTCCGGGAACCATAACTATCTGGCCGGGAACCACACTAGTGGATCTTGAGGGGTGCCTAGAACCTTCCCCTTACGATAATTCCAATCTGTTACCCTATCTCTGTTTATCAAAACGAACTTAGAATCTTGAAGGTGTCCTAATGCACCATAAATCATTAGGTGGCGACTCCTCAAAAAATGAAAAACCTCTTTCCCAAAAGGAACGAGTTGTCCCATACCAAAATATCATAAACCCGATTTCGCGAAAAAGGGGACGCGACAGCATGGCGACTCTGCTGGGGAATCTTAGGCTTTTACCATTTTAGATTGTACTTGTGAATTTGTACTAATCTTTCATGTGCAATTACATGTTTAAATTCCTTTAAGCATTTAATTTCTTTTACAAAGCAAAATTGACTCATCTTCTTCTTTTCTTTTATGTATTATTGTTTTATTGTATAAACTGTTGTATTTACTACTTTCTTAAACATGCAAATATGTGACAACATGTTTTTTTTTATTTTTTTGCATAATCATGCTCAACATCATATTCCACTCGTGCCAAACAATACCTTAGCAATGCTTATAATGAGTGGTTGCGCTCTTCATATATTATTACCCCCTAAATTTGGAAAGGTGTATTTATGGTAAAACCAGTCGATCAACGGTGTAGTCAACGGTTCTGTGCCTTTCCCCCTCTAGTTGTCCACTCAAGAGTACCAGTCTAAAACCCCATAGAAACCTTATTCCATTTAAACTGTGCATGAATCATGGTCAAACCTAGTTGGGTCAGTTATGTTGTCCACAAAATGATCCTTTAACATAGACTTGTCCAAAGTCCACTGGGTTTCCCTAAACCCAAACGGATATCACCACGTTCTGTGCATTTATTTGGAGAACTAAAATGTGCCATGCTAATTGTTGGTATTAACAGTCGAGTCTGGTGGGGGTAAGGGCCTAACCTTATTTTCCCTTGCAGAAATATAAGGCACGAAGTTGCTAGATTCGGCATGGTCACCAACATTCATCCAAGGTTGCTAAGCTGGTGGAGGGATCTTCACTCTAGTGATCAAACTCTCGTCCAAAATTATTTGGGAAACCTACCTTCTCTCCTGGAAATCCAGCCCAACAACAAGATCATAGAAGCTGTTACTTTGTTCTGGGATTGTGAAAGGGCTGTATTTCGCTTTGGGGACATTGAAATGACACCCCTACTAGAGGAGATAGGTGGGTTAGCCGGTCTAGTCTGGGAGACTCCGGGTCTACTGATGCCTGGGAACCGTAAGGGCAGGGGTTTCCTCAAAATGATAGGTCTAAAGAAGAATCCAGAGTTGACATGTCTGAAGGAATCCTACATACCCTTTGACTATTTTTATGAAAGGTACGGTCACAGCAAATCCTACCGTACCTACCTAGATGAGTTTGCCATTACATCTTTGGTACACATTCATTGAAGGGTCTTCGTATTTATGTTTTATTTCCTGGGGTTGATAGTGTTTCCGACAAAGAAAGCAAGGATCCACACTAGACTAGCCATGGTAACTAAAACCCTTATGGAAGGGATTGGTGGGCAACCATTCAGCATTGTGCCCATGATAATTGCAGACATATACCGAGCTTTTGGAAAAGTATCAACAGGGTGCAAAACACTTCGAAGGCTGAAATTTGCTACTTCAACTCTGGCTCATGGAGAACCTCCAAAGAGGTGAATAGCAAGAGATCTAGCGGAGGGACTGGGATGATCATATCACTTTCCATCATCCAAAGTGAATGAACTACATTCCCAACATGTTCTCTCAACCAGAAAATGCCAAGGGATGGGTAGAACTATTTTATAACCTTACCGAAGAACAGGTCCAGTGGATGTTCGAGTGGTTTCCGATCGAGGTATTCATCACCTGATCCTGAAATGCACCTTTTCTGATACTGATCGGTCTGAGAGGAACATATCCTTACGTCCCTCTTTGGGTCATGAGGCAAGACGGTAGAAAACAGGTTATACCCAAGGTCGACAAGATGAGTCATTTTCGAGCCGACTTCCAGAATGATGATAGTCCTCACAAATGCCAAGCTCAGAACATGTGGCATTGCAAGATCATAATGGGGAGAGACACCATCGAGCCGGACAGGTATCATGCCGGTTGCACTTCTTTCTACTCAGGATGGTTGGAAGATAATCGTGACGGTCTGGGCCAGCCAGGATTTGCCCGAGGTCACAGAATCATAGATGAAAGGGCCGAGATATAGGTCAAATATAATCAACTGCACAAGAGGATCCGAGAATACAAAAGCGAGCACCACGAAATACAAGAGTCCGGCCATAAACTGATTGAGAAATGGAAGGACATGGCTGTCAGTGCCAACAAACGACTGGGATACTTGGAGCAAGGCATATTGGAGTTGGACAGGAGGTTTCTCAAGAGGGTCGAAGATTGCCAAAATGCTGAAGGGACCGAAGGCGGGCACCTAGCCAGGGCCGACCTATTGCTGGGACTTCGCGAGTTAGGAAAATTGTTCGATGGAGCCAGAGATGCCGAATTTGGGGAAGGTCCTTCTGGGACCAAGTAGAAAAGAGTATTTCTTTTTATTCTATGTAATAAGGTTGATGGCCATTAGTGATTTTGATTTCCTATTTATTTAAGTGTCATTTTGGAATTCGTCTATTTTATCAATAAGATGAGGAATTTAGCATCCTAAGTTCTCCAAATTAACTTGTCGTTAGGCCTACCTCGGGCACAACGAGGCTCCCAAATTAGGACACGCAGTATGTGTTTAAATATTGCCATACTTTTTATATCCTCACTAACTTGGTTACCTTTTGTTTTATTTTTGTCTTGTTATTCCCCTCCCCAAAGGTTAGTTGAGCACTCTAACAACATCATCATATTCCACAAGATCCAAGGGCCCTCCACTCACTCCTCCTCTTAGTCCTATCAAACACAAGAAAAAAGGGAAAATGGAAGATTTGAACAACACCAGAAAGGAGAACTCGACTGAACGGGTAGAGGTCACTTATGGTCATGGTACTCAGGTTTCCAAGGAAAATGCATCCCAACTCGAACAAAAGTTGTTGAAATTCCAAGAAGAGATTGATCGGGTTTGGAACCTGGCCAATCTATCCTTCTCCCTCAGCACCCCAGACCCCATCTTCTCCAACGGCCAAAACCCCATACCTCCACAAAAGCAACTAAATCGTCCCACTATTCCAACAAAGAATCAATGCAACACTTGCCGCACTCCAAACAACAATCCGTTACTCATCCCCGAACCTCAAGACTCCACAAATGACCATTTCCATACCTACAACAACCCCATTTACGTGGAGACTGTGCCACTCTCACCCAGTCTATAACCTACACCCATGAGTTTAAGGAGAAGGATTTACTTATCAGGAATTTGGCTGAAGAGCTTAAGAAATTGCCTAGCCGAATCCAAGGCGTCGAGGGAAGTAAAGGTATTCAAGGGTTGAACTATGAAGATCTCTGCATAAAACTAGATGTTGAACTACTAGAGGAGTACAAACCTCCCAAGTTTGAGATGTTTGACGATACAGGCGACCCGAGGGTCCATCTAAGAACATATTGTGACAAGCTGGTCGGAGTAGGAAAAGACGAAAGGATCCGCATGAAAATATTTATGAGGAGTCTGAAAGGAGACGCACTATCCTAGTACGTCAAACAGGATCCTAAGAAATGGTCAAATTGGGTAGGTATGGCCTCTGATTTCATGGACAGTTTCAGATTTAACACAGAAGATGCGCCAGATGTATTCTACATTCAGAATCTGAAGAAGAAGCCAATAGAAACTTTTCGCGAGTATGCTACTCACTGGAGGTTGGAAGCCGCTAAGGTCAGACCTGCCTTAGAGGAGGAACAGATGAACAAATTCTTTGTTCGAGCCCAGGACCCGCAGTATTATGAACGGCTAACATTGATTAAAAATCATAAGTTTTCCGACATCATCAAGCTGGAAGAGCAAATTAAAGAGGGTATTAAAAGCGGCATGGTTACAAACTTCGAGGCCTTGCAAGCCACAAATAAGGCCTTGCAGTCTAGTGGTGTATCTAAGAAGAGACTTAGGGGCCGTAATGGTCACACAAAGGACTAAGTCTCCCCTCAAATACCAAACCTACCCTATACCTCCACTCAAATATCAGTCAGCTCCAAACTGTTAAGCACCTCCTTACCAAGCCCCAGCACCAACTTATCAGTCACCTCCACCTCCCACACATCAGCCTTCCTCGCCCAGATATTCCCAACCCACACATGTATACCAAGCCTACAATTCCCAACCATCTCATTACCATTCACCACCCGTATGCCAAAATTTTCCTAGGCCCCAGGCCCCAACCTAACTTTGATCGGAGGCCCCCAAAACAATACACAACCATTGTCGAACCCAATGATCAGCAATATGAGAGACTCAAAACTGCCGGTTATGTCACCCCTATCCCTGCTTCAACCCCTGAGAACCCTTCTCAGTGGGTTAACCCAAACAAATCATGCGCATACCATTTTGGCATGAAGGGACACACCATCGACGAATGACGTTCTTTAAAGGACAAGATATGGTCCTTAATTGATAACAAAGTCATTATAGCAAAGGAAGCCGCTACGAATGTTCATAATAATGCCTTACCAGATCACAAGGGCGGGGGTGTTCACATGATTGAAATAGAGGATAACTGGGATCCCGAAGGATCCATTGGATTGATCACAGAAGGCGATGATCCAAAGAAGCCAGTAGTTACCCTTAACCCCATCATGGTCCAGATTCAACCATCTGAGGTCACTGAGGTAGACATGTCTATCCCCCTTGAGTTTGAGGAAGCACCATCAGCCAAAGCACCGAAACCCTTTGAGGTAAGAATTTTACCACCCAAGGAACATGTCCCATTTAAAGTAAAGGTAGCAGTACCAATTCCAGTGGAAATAACCTCCGTGCCTTTATTCCATACAAAAGCTATCCCCTGGGATTATACGGCCGAGGCTAGGAGGAAAGACAAAGTCGGGTTCGAAGAAACTATTGCAGCACAGGGTATCACAAGGACTAGAAGAGTCTATACCCGGGAGCACTTAGCTGAATCAAGCAAGCAAGCTTTCAACCCACCACTCATCATTGAGACAGGCCCAAATGTCCTTTGGAGAAAGATATAGGCTAAGGAGTATTCAGTCATTGACCAACTAAACAAAATGCCAGCATAGATATCTATCCTCTCTTTGTTGCAAAACTCCAAGACACATAAAAATGCTCTATTGAAGGTGTTGAGTGAGGCATACGTGCCGAATAACATCACTGGTAGAGAAATGGCCAAAATGGTGGGACAAGTGTTAGAAAGCCACAAAATTACTTTCTATGAGGACGAGCTGCCACCTGAAGGGTTGGGTCATAACAAAGCATTGCATATCACCGTACAATATGAAGACTACTTTATCACTAGCATCCTGATTGATGGGGGATCCAGCCTTAATATATGTCCATTGATAACACTCAAGAAGCTGGGTAAAGGACTGAACGAGATAAAAGAAGGAGCAATCAACGTGAAAGCTTTTGATAGATACCAGAGGTCCACCATCGGTGAAATTAGCATGTGTCTTCAAATGGAACAGACTTGGTTTGAGGTTGACTTTTAAGTAATAGATGTGCCAGCATCCCACAACCTGTTGTTAGGATGCCCTTGGATTTATTCTGTAGGGGCTGTGGCTTCGAAACTATATCAGTCTATGAAATTTAAATGGAATCACCAAGAAGTAATCATTCACGGTGATGGCAGCAATCCTATATACAGTCGTCAGACCATTCCGGCAATAGGGGAAAAAGAAAGTTAGGTGGAGAGACCTACCACCACATCGAACAAGTCAATGTTGTTGACAAAGATAAATGGTGGGACAACAAGATCGAGAGTATATTGAATTGGAGTGGGTACGAAACTGGAAAGGGGCTTGGCAAGAACCTCCAGAGGATTGCTAAACCCATAAAGCTCAAGAAGCACGGCACTACTTTCGATCTGAGGTATGAGTGCACTAAAGAAGAATTTAACAACTGATCGCCACCATGGCGTGGTCCTTACTATCCATTGGAACAGCCAATACCATCTTTGGAGTAGACTTTCCTGCAGGCTGACATTATTTATAGGATAGACGAAGAGGAGGCGTGCGGTGAAGAACCTATTCTTAGAAGACAATGACATGGACTACTGTGTTGTTTTCGAGAAGGAGGGGAGGAAGTTCCTTCAATACAAGTTGTGAGTAGAGGAGCATAGCTCAATAATTTGACCATCAGAACGACCAAAGCCTGGCGAGCCTTGGGGTAGCAAGGCTAAACAAGCATCATGCACTATCTTTTATTTTTACTAGAAAATTTTTCTTTTTGTATTTTGATTTATGCAATAAGATCTTCAATGTTCAAAATAGTTATGAAATTTATCAACGCATTTAGATTTTTCTTATGAATCAACACTCATTATTACTTTTTTCTCATTACCTTACTTATACAGGTACAACCTGAAATTGAACCCTGCAAAGTGTGCATTTTGGGTTCTCACCGGAAAGTTGTTGGGGTATATTGTGAGCCATCGGGGAATAGAATTGGATCCATCAAAGGTCAAGGCCATTCAAGAACTTTCACCGCTAAAGAACAAGAAGGATGTGATGTGTTTCTTGGGAAGACTTAACTATATCAGCCGGTTCATAGCACAGTCCACGGTTATCTGTGAGCCAATCCTCAAGATATTAAAAAAGGACGTCGCTACCAAGTGGGCCGATGATTTCCAGAAGTACTTCGACAGAATCAAGGAATACTTGTCAACACCACCAGTCTTGATCCTGCCCGAGCCAGGTAGACCCCTACTACTCTACATCGCGATACTAGATGGTGCCTTCGGTTGCATTTTGGGGCAACATGATGAAACGGGGAGAAAGGAACAAGCCATTTACTATCTCAGCAAGAAGTTCACTCCCTATTAAGCCCGGTATTCTCTGTTAGAGTACACCTGTTGTGCTCTGACTTGGGTAGCTCAGAAGCTAAGACATTACTTTTATGCATATACCGCGTATCTCATTTCAAGGATGGACCCTTTAAAGTACCTCTTTCAAAAGCCCATGCCCACTGGAAATCTAGCCAAGTGGCAAATCCTGCTGAGTGAATTTGACATTGTCTATGTAACTCAGAAGGCAATCAAGGGACAGGCACTAGTAGATGACCTTGTTGAAAATCCCGTAGATGGGTAATACAAACCTTTGAAAACATATTTTCCCGATAAAGAGGTATCATTCATAGGAGAACACATTGCAGAATCCTATGATGGTTGGAGAATGTTTTTCGATGGAGCAGCAAATTTCAAAGGAGTTAGAATATGAGCAGTCTTGGTATCAAAAATCCGTCAGCATTATCCGGTATCTACCAAGCTCAGATTCCCCTGCACCAATAATATGGCCGAATATGAAGCCTGCATCTTAGGGCTCAAGATAGATATTGACAGGAACATTCAAGAGTTGCTAATAATTGGAGATTCAGACTTGCTTATACATCAGGTACGAGAAGATTGGGCAACTAAGAACTCCAAGATACTCCCGTATCTGCATCATGTACAGGAATTGAAGAAGAGGTTCATAAAGACAGAATTCCAACATGTTCCCAGAATCCAAAATAAGTTCGCCGATGCATTGGCTACCTTGTCATCTATGATACAGCATCCGGATAAGAATTTCATTGATCCCATTCTGGTGAAAATTCATAATCAGTCGGCTTACTATGCCCATGTTGAAGAGGAAGCAGATGGAAAGCCTTGGTTTGATGATATCAAGGAATATTTGGCAAAAGGAGAGTACCCGGATCTTGCTAATCATATTCAGAAATGCACACTGCATAGATTATCCAACAATTTCTTCCACAACGGAGGAATCCTGTATACGAGGACTCCTGATTTGGGATTACTGAGGTGTGTCGACGCAAAGGAAGCATCCAAGCTACTAGAGGAAATTCATGCCGGTATATGTGGTCCACATATGAACGGCTTTGTCTTAGCAAAGAAGATACTCCGGGCTAGTAACTTTTGGATGAATATGGAAACATACTACATCCAGTATGTCCGAAAATGCCGTAGCTATCAGATACATGCAGACATGATAAAGGTGCCTCCAAATGAGCTTAATGCAACAAGCTCACCGTGGCCATTAGCCGCTTGGGGAATGGATGTTGTTGGGCCAATCGAGCATGTCGCTTCCAACGGGCATAGGTTTATTCTAGTGGCAATCAACTATTTCACCAAACGGGTCAAAGTAGCATCTTACAGAGCAGTGACTAAGAAGGTCGTAGCAGACTTTGTCTGCGACCGCATTTTTTGTTGATTTGGGATTCCAAAGTGAATTATTACTAATAATGGCTCCAACCTCAATAGCGACTTGATGAAGGCTATGTGTGAGACCTTCAATATCAGGCACAATAATTCTACAACCTACAGGCCTCAAATGAATGGAGCCGTGAAAGCCGCCAATAAGAATATCAAGAAGATATTGAGGAAAATAATAGAGAAGCATAAATAGCGGCATGAGAAGTTATCATTTGCTCTGTTATGATATCGCACCACAGTTCGCACATCAACTGGGGAAACCCCGTATATGTTGGTGTATGGTACAGAAGCTATCATTCCCGCTAAAGTAGAAATTCCTTCCTTAAATATCATACAGGAAGCTGAGCTCGACGATGCAGAATGGGCAAAGAGCCGTTACGAGCAACTAGCTCTCATAGATGGGAAGAGAATGAATGTAGTTTGTCATGGTCAACTTTATCAGAACAGAATGTCCAAAGCCTTCAACAAGAGATTCAAACCGAGACTTTTCACACCAGGGCAGCTGGTATTAAAGAAAAAATTTCTGCATTAGGATGAAGCCAAAAGGAAGTTATCTCCCAACTAGTAGGGTCCATACATGGTTCATCGGGTTTTGACAAGAGGAGCTCTCATACTTGCAAAAATAGACGGAGAACTCTGGCCAAAACCGATTAATTCAGATGCAGTCAAGCGTTACTATGTGTTATCTTTATGCTTTCCTCTATGATGTAATTTGAACTATGTCTGTCCTTTCCCATTTAAGAGGGGATACGTAGGAGCCTTATGGGTTCAGTCACAATTAAATAAAATTTTCATTTCCCCCAAATTTGGAAACTGGGGCAGAAATTGAGAAGGACCCTCAAAATTCCGAAGTATTTTCAGCCGACCGTCGCACGAGCAGTAGTCAGAACCATCAACCCATCAAACTGGGGTAGAATTTTGAGGAGGACCCACAAAATTCCATAGCAGGAGAAGTTGCAATGTCTCGAACCATGTCACATTGGTCGGTTCATTTAAAAACTATTTTATTATACATTTATGCCATATTTTTACAAAATCATGCATGTTTATTTATTGAAAATGCTTCGTTTAGCAATGATACCCCAATGATACATACAGTATCACCAAATCAAAGCCAAGCAGGTCGAGAAGAGCCAGTGGGAATACAAACTAACCTCCCCCCTTACAAAACTCACGATTTTTCTTTGGATGTAGACACTTGGATTGCGAAATCGTCAAGCATACTATACACTCACAAACATTGTTCAGGAATACAACTCTCAGAACTGTTGCGTTTACCCATATCTGCTATCCACACACACCAATAACATTCCGTGTGTCACAGTGTCCCCAGCAGTCACGATATCGCAATCTACTATTAGCTAAGAAAGCTCTATTACTATTTGTCTTTTTATTCATTGCATAAGGCTACCATTCTACCTTCTGAGACTAAACGTTGTCTCCATCTACATTTTTTTATTGCATAAGGCTACCATTCTGCCTTCCAAGACTAAACGTTGTCTCTATCTGGATTTTCTGCATTGCATAAGCATACCATTCTACCTTCTGAGACTAAACGTTGTCTCCATCTACTTTTGCATGGCTGAAAGATCGCCACATTATCTATATTTGCATGGCTGAAAGATCGCCACCTTATCTCCATTTGCATGGCTAAAAGATTAGCACCTTATTTACATTTGCATGGCTGAAAGATCGCCACCTTATCTGCATTTGCATGGCTGAAAGATTGCCACCTTATTTATATTGCATGGCTGAAAGATCGCCACCTTATCCGTATTTACATGGCTAAAATATCGCCACCTCCGCATTTGCATGGCTGAAGGATCACCACCTACTACATTGCATGGGCTGAAAGATTGCCAAATAGTGCATCTCATGGGCTGAAAGATCGCCAAATTATCCAAAGGCATTATCATTCGGAAGCATCATCTTCACTGTCCGAGAACACCATGTTATGGCCTGAGGATCCCTTTTTATCTTGTGCATATCATTATTCAAAGGCATCATGGTTCGGAGGCATCATCCTCATAGCCCGAGAGCATCATTTCATGGCCTACGAATCCTTTATTATACGCTTCATGGCCCAGGACATCATGGTCTAAGGACGCCATCCTAACCGTCCAAAGACAACATTCATGGTCTGACAGGAATTCGTATCATGTTTAACTTTACGTACAACATATGCTTATATTGCTTATTTGCTGGTAAACTAGCGAGCAACGGCCATCTAGGCAGGAGTAATCCCGCTCCAATTCCCGCAGCCCTATTAGATCTTAACCATTCATCCCGACCTGAATATTGCGTCCGTTCTTGGGAAGCCTCCATCAGCATACTCCGCCGACGGAACCGGAACTATATATGGCTTGATTATTGTAAGACCAGGATACATAGGTAGCTCAGAATCTAGGGCATGGCCTAAACTTCTACGAACCATCTCGCTCGGCCAAAATTGGCCATCATATCTTTACCCAATAACTCTTTCATCCTTCCCGGGTAAAGAGGGACAGGTGTTGATACCCAATTTTTCCCTTTATATTTTTAACATAAAAAATACTTTTAAAATAGCATATGTATGCATATATAAGTATCTTCAAATATTTTATTATTTTTTCTTAATTTTTAAAGATTTTTAAATCAATTTTTTGCCCTATTTTATCCCTAAAAATCCAAAATAATTTCCAAAATTATTATTTTTGATGATTCATGCATTGGATTTATGCTAAAATATAGCTAAGATAATTTTTGCATATCTTAAAAAATTTATTTAGTATTTTTAAGTTAAATTGCATACAATTACAATATTAGCCTTCGTTTAGGTTTAACTATGTTTTATATTCACAAAATTAGGTCGGGTATTTTTAAATAACTAATTGTATACTATAAATTATTTTTGCACCTTTAATTTATTTACAGAAGTTATTTTACTATTTTTTTTATAAATCAAATGGGAAAAATGGCTATTTAAAATCTATCCAGATTTCATTTCACTTGTAGCCTAATCCCAATTTGAATCCCAATTCCCTGGCCCAATCCCAACTTGACCCTTTGCATGCTTCTGATATCCTCTTTTCTCTCTACTGATTTTGTGTTTGTTATTGCATGCTACTTCTCTTTGCCATAGTCTGGTCTCGCATGTCTAATGCTTATGCACTTTATTTATATGCTGAATTTCCTTCTTCAATGATCTTCAACTCTGGACTGATATCAAACCTTTCTTTATAGAATTCTGATTGCACTCTTCTGTTAAGTTTAATTGATTCCTTTCCTTATTTTGTTTTACTGAATCCCTTCCCAAAATTAGTACATTCTTGTACTTAGACTTAATTACTTACTCGATGGTTTTACTGCTCCATTTATGGCAATGACTAGTATGCTTATACATTGATTTCTTTCCTTATTTTTGAGTTTGTCACTGCTTGTTAAGAAAGTGATCCCTTAATTAAAGGCAATCATATGTGTAATTGATTATGAATAGTGATTGTTTCCATGTTTGTGGGTTATTACCTCTGTTTTACTCGTTTTCAAAAAAGCAATAAATGCCATGTGCTTCTCTTCTTTCAAAGACATGAACAGACTTTAGCTCTGAATACACACTTACACTCAAAACTCTCTTGCTTAACTACTACTTGTGCTACTGCCTACTAAAAGTCAAGGCTATACATGAAGTCCTGCTTTTTTCTTTTCTTACTGCACTTTGCTTCCCTGACTGGTATGTCCTAACTAAGTTTTCAGCAGCAACAACAATATATTTCTTTACTAGTTCTTTCATTCTTGTTTGTCTCCTATTTGTATTGAACTAATTTCCAACATCAAGCATGATGTATTCTCCTTTTTATGTTCTGAATTAATGGTTTCGTTGTTTACTTATCATGTCTTGTGAGCTTTAAATCCCCACCCCCTAATGTGTTTGCTATATATGTTTGGTATGGGCATGGCAGCATTGATCATTGTTACCATGACCCAAGCTTGGTCCTCCTGAGATCATAGCCTCTATTTCTTTAGTTGTTCTAGTGGGCTTATAGGCATGCCAGCATCTTCTATTGTTGTGCATGCCCTAAGCTGACCCTTGCTGTAAAGCCCCGAAAAATTTTTGCTAAGTAATTTAAGATTTCGAGGTGCCAAGGTAGGCTAATTATTTTATTTTGTGTGAAAACGAGGATTAATGATATAATGGATATCAATTGGATATTGTAATAAGTGTATAAGTCTTATTATAAGTGAATTGGGGTCTAAGGAGAGGCCTAAGTCTAAGCCAAGTTGGAAAATTTCATATTAGACGAAAGTTGTAAATGAGTGCACATAAGACGTCACTTTGAATGATCATATCTCCAGTTATATAAGAAGTTGTGTGATGCACAACCTACCAAATTAAATCCCTTTGAGTCTAGTTTCCAACACAACAAACCGTTGTCGCTTGGAGGTGTATACAGAAAGTTATGACCACTTTCGTGTCCCTTCCGTCGCCAGCGCCCTGTGTAGCATCGGGTGCTAGCCGTGGCGCGGGGAATTTTTGAGCTACTGGAATCAGCGCTACAGGCAGCACCCAGCGCCACCTGTGGCGCCCAAAACAGCCTATAATGCTCATTTCGGGATTCATTATTACCCATTTCATTTGGACAAACTTAGGGTTCTTCTTTCACCCTCTCAAGACCTTCAACTCCCCCAATCTTCAAGGTAAGTAATCTCCATTATCTTGGTGTAAAATTCCATCATTCCTACACTAGTATTGATGAAATTGTCTCATAAAACACATAGATTTTCAAGAAATTCCTTCAAAAACTCAAAGGAGGAATCTTACACCTTAGACTTACATATATGAATATATTATGGGAATACGAGTATTAATTAAGTGTTAGAACTCTTGGTGTAGTGATTGGAAGACATAATTTCCCTATATAAATACATAATTATTGTAGAGATTGAAAGGGTGACTATTTGATATGAATTGTTGGTTGGGTATGAATTGATGATCATACATATGTTGTTGGAAGTTATAAATTGGTTAGGAATGATGGTGGAATAAATTGTTAGTTAATGGTGATAGATGGATGATCTAATACTATGGTTATGAGCTGAAAAGATTTATACCTACAAGGTGTTTGATAATATGCCTAAATGGTATAAGATATGGAATTTGTTACTAGTAGTGGTCCTATTGAATGTTGTATTGTAGATTGAAATTGCTTAAATGCATTGGAACATTGTAGTATCATTAAGGGGCGAATTTGAGGTATGTATGGCTAACTTTAACCTTTGTAAAGTCACCTTGTTTGGAGTACGAGAAATTGGTACGTGTTATTTATGTTAACTATTTGTGAATTTTGGTTGTTTCACGGGTGTAAGGCAATATGGCCTATTTCATAAATCCTTGTGATAACATGTCTTGAACGTTGTTGGTTAAGTTTTCCCAATATAATGGTGTAAGTAATTGGCAATAAACCAAATGTGATTTTGAGAGTGTTATGTGATAAGAGCTGAGAAACGAATGATGGGGGGAAATCGTAAATGATGCAATTGGAACAACTGTGGTAACAATATTTTTGACTTGTTATGGGTAATTATTGTGTGACTTAAATTGCATATGAGTTGTTGAATATGATGGAAATAGTATTGATGGCTACAGAAATTTTTGTGAATTGTTGTGGTTGCTCTTTGAGAATTATTGTTGTTGTTCTCTGTGAATTGTTATTGTTGTTGTGTTGTTTGTGAATTGTGACTTGTTCGGTGAGATCGGGTTGCGCACCGCAACATGAAGTAATAAGGTGTGGGTTGTGGTGATAAGGGTGGCCGAGGTAATAGGGTGGAAAAGTGATTGAAATCACTATTGAAATGAAATTATGAAAAAAGATTGTGAAATCATTGATGTAAAAATGTTGAAGGGGAAAAAGGAGAGATTGTAAACTTATTTAGCTTGATTGTACCTTTCATGTGTATTTGATTGTTGATTCTATTACTGATCGTCAATTGTGTATGGTTCGAGTTTACTTAGGGTAAAGTTTGTTCATATATACTAGTACAATTCAAATTTACTGACGTCCCTTTTTGTCGGGGGCGCTACATTCATGTTATGATTGTAGGTGGTTCTATAGCAGGTACTCCAGTCCACCAGCAGTAGCACTCCTTCACTCTCCGTCAGCTGTATTGGTGAGCCCCTTTCTTTTCAGGGCCCTGCGTGGCTCAAGTCGTTTGTATTTCGGAGTCTTGTTTTGGTTTTTTGTGTAAGGTATAGCCAGAGCCTTGTTACTGGTAAGTATGATATCACTTTTTTGTATCCCTAGAGGCTTCGTAGACAGGAAATGTGGGTTGTGAACTTATGTAATTATGTATGTTGTACGTTGGGCGAGGTAAGTTGTAAACCATGCTAAGTAACCACGTATGCTAAGTATGTTTTGTAAAAAGGTTTGTAATTATAATTGGCTATTTCCTTTGATTAATGAGTAATAGGAACACGGGGTAACACGTGGGATAGGAAAGACACCCAGGTCTGCTTGGCTGGGACTACCTGGTCGAGCGCCGGTCGCGTCCCTGGGTTTTGGGGCGTGACAAACTTGGTATCAGAGCCTAAGGTTTTAAAGAGTCCTAGGATGTCTCAGAGCCGTGTCTAGTAGAGCCCTTCTTATCGGTGTGTTGTCGACCACATTTATAAATAGGGGGATACATGGACATTTAGGAAATTACCCTCTTCTTTGTTACTCTATATCGTGCGGTGAAGTGAAAAGTGAAAGTATTTATGTCTAACTCATGCTCTATTCTGAAATTTTCGGTAATGGCACCTAAGAAGAGAGCTAGACTTGGCCTTGGGGCCAATGCTACCCCAAGTGTGGCTATGAATCATGTACCTGATGTCGTGGGTGAGAGTGATTCCCCGGTATTGAATCTACCTGGCCGATTTATTCCAGATCAAAGTATTCCTGTTCCTATTGTGGCAGAGGGTGCTACCATCCATCCCGCTTATATTTCTGATCCTGATGCAGTTCTAGATTCTGGTCTCGGGGTTTCTGATGGGGACCTTAGAGGAGCCATCCATATGTTGACCCAGTTAGTGGCCGCTCAAGCCCACAGATCTCATGATGCCCATGCGCCCTCCAGCGGACAGGAAGATTCTGCCAGCTCTAGAGTCAACTAGTTTCTGCGGTTGGCCCCTCCAGAGTTCACAGGCACAGACCTAGAGGCCGATCCGCAGGATTTCCTTGATGAAACGTATAAGACCCTTCGAGTGATGAAGGCTATAGAGACGGAGGGAGTTGAGTTGGCTTCATACAGGTTGAGAGGAGTAGCATATTCATGGTTCGAGATGTGGGAGGATTCCCATGGGGAGGAAAGTGCTACAGCTAGATGGGATGAGTTTGTAGATGTATTTATGGACCACTTCTTGACTGCCGAGACAATGGCCACCCATGCCACTGAATTTGAGGTCCTCAAGCAGGGAAATATGAGTGTTTGGGAGTACCACATGGAGTTTGTGAGGTTGTCCAAGTATGCTCCTCAGTTAGTGTCGATCATGGCTGCTTGAGTTTGGCGATTCGTTCAGGGCCTTAGTCCTTTGGTGGTAAATGAGGCTGCTACAGCTACCTTACACTCGAATATGAATTATGGAAAGATTGTGGGATTCGCTCAAGCTACAGAGGCTAGAAAGTTGAAGATACGGGCAGAAAGGGAGAGTAGTAGTAGGGCCCGATCAGTGGGTCACTCAGGGAGACCAGTTCAGGGGAGAGGGCTATCAGGGCCATCCCAGTAATATGCTCAGTATTCAGCAAGCGCACCGCCATCTATGCACAGTTATCAAAAGAGTAGTCAGTTGAGACCAGGTTCAGGTAGTAGGAGACCGCATCAGTCCGGTCATCCAGGAGAGAGATCAGAGCAGCAGGGGAGGGCTCTATACCCCAAGTATGGGATATTCCATACAGAGACTTGCTATTTGGATCTCCCGGTATGTTATAAATGCGGGGTGAGAGGTCATATCCAGCAAAACTGTCATGCACCCAATCAGTGAATGGGTAGGGAATTTGCTCAGTCATCCGGTTCTTCAGCCGCCACATCATCTGTGCATCCTCCAGCTCCAGCAGGTCATGGTACAGTTAGGGGTGGAGCTCGTGGTAGAGGTAGAGCCAATCGATTTTATGATTTGAGTGGTCACCAGAGTGCAGAGGCTGCTCCAGATGTTGTTATAGGTACCTTGTCTGTTCAGGCCATTGATTGTTATGTTCTTATTGATTCGGGGTCCTCTTTGTCTTATGTCACCCCATTAATTGCTTCAAATATTGGGATAGAACCCGAATAGCTTTATGAGCCGTTCTTTATATCGACTCCGGTTGGTGATTCTATTACAGCCAAGTAAGTTTATAGGGATTGTGTTGTCACGACATGTGGTCACATTACCACGCCCGATCTTATCGAGCTCGGAATGGTGGATTTTGATGTTATTATGGGAATGGGCTGGCTTTATTCGTGCTTTGCTAAACTTGACTGTCGAACAAGAGTCATGAGACTCGAGTTCCCTAATGAACCGGTTATTGAGTGGAAGGGGAATGGTGTGGTGCCAAAGGGTAGGTTTATTTCCTACCTTAAGGCTTCAAAGATGATTAAGAAGGGATGTATCTATCATTTGGTCCGGGTGGCGGACACCACTTCAGAGGTGTTTACTCCCGAGTCCATGCCAGTCGTAAAGGAGTTTCTTGAAGTATTTCTGGAAGAGCTTCCAGGGATTCCGCCAGATAGGGAGATTGATTTCGGGATTGATGTATTGCCGGATATGCAGCCAATATCTATTCCACCATACATAATGGCTCCAGCAGAGTTAAGGGAGTTAAAGGAGCAGCTGAAGGATTTATTAGAAAAGGGGTTTATACGGTCGAGTGTGTCGCCGTGGGGTGTTCGGGTTCTCTTTGTCAGAAAGAATGATGGGTCGCTCCGAATGTGTATTAATTATTGGAAGCTCAACAAAGTCACCATCAAGAATAAATATCCTTTTCCTCGGATAGATGATTTGTTCGACCAATTGCAAGGTGCAAGGTTCTTCTCCAAAATTAATCTACGGTCAGGGTATCACCAATTGAATATCAGAGAGAAAGATATCCCTAAGACCGCTTTTAGAACTCGCTATGGTCACTTTGAATTCTTGGTCATGTCTTTTGGGCTAACCAATGCCCCGGTAGCTTTTATGGATCTTATGAATCGGGTCTTCAAGCCATTTCTAGAATCATTCGTGATTGTTTTCATTGATGACATCCTTGTTTATTCACGGAACCGGGAGGATCATGTCGATCACCTTAGGGCGGTTCTACAAACTCTTCATCAGCACCAGTTGTACGCTAAATTTTTGAAATACGAATTTTGGTTGGATTCCGTTACCTTCTTGGGTCATGTTGTTTCCAGTTAAAGGATTCAGGTGGATCCCCAGAAGATTGCAGCAGTGAAAGATTGGCCTAGAACCACGACCCTGACAGACATTCGTAGCTTCTTGGGATTAGCAGGGTATTATCGGAGGTTTGTGGAGGGATTCTCTACCCTCGCCTCCCCATTTACTAAGTTGACGCAGAAAGCAGTTAAGTTCCAATGGTCCGATGCTTGTGAAAAAGGTTTTCAGGAATTGAAGTCAAGGTTGACCTCGGCGCCAATATTGGCCTTGCCAGAAGGCACGAAAGGATTTGTGGTTTATTGTAATGCCTCCAGGGTTGGTTTGGGGTGTGTGTTGATGCAACACGGGAAGGTTATAGCGTATGCTTCGAGGCAGCTCAAGAATCACGAGAAGAATTATCCGATGCATGATTTGGAGCTTGCAGCAGTGGTGTTTGCCTTGAAAATACGGCGGCATTATCTTTACGGGGTCCATGTGGATGTGTTCTCAGACCACAAGAATCTCCAATATTTGTTCAAGCAGAAGGAGTTGAACTTCAGGCAGCAACGGTGGTTAGAATCTCTCAAGAATTATGATATGAACATTTTGTACCATCCAGGGAAGGCGAATGTGGTGGCCGACGCTATCAGTCGGAAGTCTATGGGTAGTTTGGCTCATTTGGGAGCGCATCAAAGGCCCTTGGCTCGGGAGGTTTACCAATTGGCCAATCTAGGGGTTTGCATGTCGGCCTCAGATGAGGGGGATGTTATGGTGCATAATGGAGCAGAATCATCACTCGTAGCGAAAGTCAAGGAAAAGCAGTTTATTGACTCAACGTTGGCTCAAATGAAGGAAGCAGTTTTGAACAACAAGACTTCCGCATTTTCACTCGGCGGCGAGGATGGTGTATTGTGATGTCAAGGAAGAATATGTGTTCCAGATGTGGATAAGCTTCGGGAGAGGGTAATGGCGGAGGCTCATAATTCTAGGTATTCCGTGCACCCAGGGTCTACAAAAATGTATCATAATCCCAAGGAGATTTATTGGTGGAACGGTATGAAAAGGGGTGTGGCAGAATTTGTATCTAGGTGTCCGAATTGTCAGCAAGTAAAGGCTGAGCATCAGCGGCTCGGTGGGTTAACTCAGCTTATGGAAATACCGATGTGAAAATGGGAAATGATCAACATGGATTTCATGGTGGGTTTACCTCGCACTCAGCGCAAATTCGACTCAATTTGGGTGATAGCGGATCGACTCACCAAATCAGCTCACTTCCTGCCAGTCAAGTCCACCGATACTGCAGAACAGTATGCTAGATTGTAAATCAAGGAGATAGTAAGGCTTCATGGCACTCCACTTTCTATTATCTCAGATCGAGGGGCCTAGTGCACAGCTAACTTTTTGAAGAAGTTTCAGCAAGGTTTGGGTAATTAGGTGAATCTCAGCACACCTTTCCATCCACAGACTGATGGTCAAGCAGAGTGGACTATTCAGATGCTTGAAGATATGTTACGGGCTTGTGTATTGGATTTCAAAGGTAATTGGGATGATCACTTGCCACTTATAGAATTTGCTTACAATAACAACTTCCATGCTAGCATTTAGATGGCCCCATTTGAGGCATTGTACGGAAGAAGGTGTAGGTCTCCAATTGGGTGGTTCGAAGTAGGTGAAGCAGAACTGTTAGGGCCAGATCTCGTGCACCAGGCTATGGAAAAAGTTAAAGTCATTCAGGAAAGGATGAAGACTGCTCAAAGTTGACAGAAATCCTATGCGGACGTTCGTCGAAGAGACTTGGAATTTTAAGTTGACGATTGGGTATTCTTGAGGGTATCTCCTATGAAGGGAGTCATGCGATTCGGAAAGAAAGGGAAGTTGAATCCTAGGTATGTTGGGCCGTATTGAGTCGCTCAAAGGATAGGACAGGTGGCTTATAGGTTGGAATTGCCCCTTGAAATGTCATTAGTACACCTGGTGTTCCATGTATCCATGTTAAAGAAGGTGTTTGGCGATCCATCCACCATAGTGCTAGTTGAGACTATCTAGGTTAATGAAGAGTTGTCGTACGAGGAGGTACCAGTTGCTATTATTGATAGGAAAGTCCATAAATTGAGAAATAAGTAAGTTGCTTCGGTTAAAGTATTATGGCGAAGTCAACGAGTTGAGGAAGCCACATGGCAAGCGGAAAAAGAAATGAAAGATAAATATCCCCATCTATTCGAACAAGTCTAGTAGTTGCGAATGATTGTCTTCAAGCAATTTGAGGTAGTGTTCAGATTTGTGCAAAGGCACCCCATTTTCCCGAAATTGCCTTATTGTTGTAACTTTCCAATGTGTGCCAGATTGCAAATGTTGTTGCTATTTGGGTAATGTGCAACCCTTGAATTAAATGAAAATTTTGAGAAACTTATGTGGTAGGTAAGTGATTAATGATAATGTAGATTGGTAATGATTAATTGAAGCATTTCTGGCATGTTAAAGTGATTGGATTGTACGGGGCTCATTAAAATGACCCAGTTGTGTGCAAGTAAATTGCATTGGTTGAACGATGTGAAATTTATGGTGTAAAGAGAATGAACTACGTGTAAGTTGTTTAAAGTGTATGAATATGTACAGGTTATTGAGGTAATGAATTGTATACCAGTTGTAGGGATAACAGAAACTGTGTAATGGTGCTTGGAAATATGTTTTGGGGGCTCTCTGACAGGTAGATAGGCCTAATTACAAAGGAAACTCTGCCGAAATTTCTGAATAATTTGGGAGTTAGTCAAAATTTGGTAGGAAAAGATGTGTGAGAAAAGAGATAGCTTAAGCTAAGTATCTTCGGATTGACTCCACTTCTCATTCGAGGACGAATGATCCTAAGCGGGGGAGAAGGTAAAGCCTCGGAAAATTTTTGCTAAGTAATTTAAGATTTCGAGGTGCCAAGGTAGGCTAATTATATTATATTGTGTGAAAATGAGGATTAATGATATAATGCATATCAATTGGATATTGTAATAAGTGTATAAGTCTTATTATAAGTGAATTGGGGTCTAAGGAGAGGTCTAAGTCTAAGCCAAGTTGGAAAATTTCATATTAGACGAAAGTTGTAAATGAGTGCGCACAAGACGTCACTTTGGACGATAATATCTCCAGTTATATAAGGAGTTGTGTGATGCACAACCTATCAAATTAAAGCCCTTTGAGTCTAGTTTCCAACATAATAAATCGTTCGTCATTTGGAGGTGTATAAAGAAAGTTATGACAATTTTCGTGTCCCTTCTATCGGTAGTGCCCTGGGTAGCACCGGGCGCTAGCCGTGGCACCGGGAATTTTTGAGCTACTGGAATCAGTGCCACCTGTGGCGCCCGAAATAGCCTATAATGCTCATTTTGGGGTTCATTTTTACCCATTTCATTTGGATGAACTTAGGGTTCTTCTTTCACCCTCTCAAGACCTTCAACTCCCCCAATCTTTAAGGTATGTAATCTCCATTTTCTTGGTATGAAATTCCATCATTCCTACACTAGTATTGATGAAATCTTCTCATACAACACATAGATTTTCAAGAAATTCCTTCAAGAACTCAAAGGAGGGTTTTGCAAGAATTCTTCCAAAAGTTAAATCTTACACCTTAGACTTACATATATGGATATATTATGGGAATATGAGTATGAATTAAGTGTTAGAACTCTTGGTGTGGTGATTGGAAGACATAAGTTCCCTATATAAATACATAATTATTTTAGAGATTGAAAGGGTGATTATTTGATATGAATTGTTGGTTGGGTATGAATGGATGATCATACATATGTTGTTGGAAGTTATAAATTGGTTAGGAATGATGGTGGAATAAATTGTTAGTTAATGGTGATAGATGGATGATCTAATACTATGGTTATGAGCTGAAAAGATTTATACCTACAAGGTGTTTGATAATATGCCTAAATGGCATAAGTTATGGAATTTGTTACTAATATTGGTCCTATTGAATGTTGTATTGTAGATTGAAATTGTTTAAGTGTATTGGAACATTGTAGTATCATTAAGGGGAGAATTTGAGGTATGTATGGCTAACTTTAACCTTTGTAAAGTCACCTTGTTTGGAGCACGAGAAATTGGTACGTGTTATTTATGTGAACTATTTGTGAATTTTGGTTGTTTCACGGGTGTTAAGGCAAGATGCCCTATTTCATGAATCCTTGTGATTAACATGTCTTGAATGTTGTTGGTTAAGTTTTCCCAATATAATGGTGTAAGTAATTTGCAATAAACCAAATGTGATTTTGAGATTGTTATGTGGTAAGAGCTGAGAAACAAATGATGGGAGGAAATCGTAAATGATGCAATTGGAACAACTGCGGTAACAACATTTTGACTTGTTGTGGGTAATTATTGTGTGACTTAAATTGCATATGAGTTGTTGAATATGATGGAAATGGTATTGATGGCTACAGAAATTCTTGTAAATTATTGTGGTTGCTCTTTGAGAATTATTGTTGTTGTTCTATGTGAATTGTTGTTGTTGTGTTGTTTGTGAATTGTGACTTGTTCGGTGGGATTGGGTTGCGTGCCGCAACACGAAGTAATAAGGTGTGGGTTGTGGTGATAAGGGTGGCCGAGATAATAAGGGTGGCCGAGGTAATAGGGTGGAAAAATGATCGAAATCACTATTGAAATGAAATTATAAAAGAAGATTGTGAAATCATTGATGTAAAAATGTTGNGTGTATTTGATTGTTGATTCTATTATTGATCATTACTTGTGTATGGTTTGAGTTTACTTAGGGTAAAGTTTGTTCATACATACCAGTACAATTCAAATGTACTGACTTCCCTTTTTGTCGGGGGCGCTACATTCGTGTTATGATTGTAGGTGGTTCTATAGCAGGCACTCTAGTCCACCGACTGTAGCACTCTTTCACTCTCCGTCAGCTGTATTGGTGAGCCCCTTTCTTTTCGGGGCCCTGCGTGGCTCAAGCTGTTTTTATTCCGGAGTCTTGTTTTGGTTTTTGTGTAAGGTATAGCCGGAGCCTTGTTACCGGCAAGTATGGTATCACTCTTTTGTATCCCTAGAGGCTTCGTAGACAGGAAATATGGGTTGTGAACTTATGTAATTATGTATGTTGTACGTTAGGCGAGGTAAGTTGTAAACCACGCTAAGTAACCACGTATGCTAAGTATGTTTTGTAAAAAGGTTTGTAATTATAATTGGCTATTTCCTTTGATTAATGAGTAATGGGAACACGGGGTAACACGTGGGATAGGAAAGGCACCCAGGTCCGCTTGGCTGGGGCTACCTGGGCGAGCGCCGGTCGCGTCCCTCAGTTTTTGGGCGGGACACTTGCCTACGTACATAGGCTCTATGCAATGAACTCCCAACCCCTGCTCCCTTTTGTATGAAGTTATGAATTCTGTAGTTATCCCCTACCGCCCTTTACCCTTCTCCTTTCCCCTCAGTTCTAAAACTTTATTCCTGCATTTCCGCTAGCTTCTTAGATTTAAGTTCTGCCCCTCTTATGTGAGCCTTGCCTTAGGACCCATGAGCTCCCTCTGAACTTGGACGCATAAGGGCTGGTATTTCCACGTTGCACTCATCTCTATTTTGATTTTGCAACATGGGTGTGAGCACTGGGGCCCTCTTGAGGCCCTTAGGTAACTTTGACACACTCAAGTCTGAGAAAGGTCTGGAATCAATGGCATTTGAAGTGGTTTGGCCCATAACTCAGAAAGGAAGTCAGGAATCTGGCCTCCTCTATCTTCTAATGTAATTCATTATTGGTCTATAATAATTTCTCTAATAAACTCTGGGGATGGCTAGTGAAAAGGGTTGGGAATTATGCATGCTGGAGGGTAGATATCATGCCTATAGGACTTATGATTCTGCATGTTTAATTCTGCAATTTAGAAATCATGTCTATAGGACTTATGATTCTGCATGTTTAATTATGCAATTTAGAAATCATGTCTATAGGACTTAAGTTTCTGCATGTTTATTTCTGCAATTTAGATATCATGTCTATAGAAACTAAAAAGTGACCACGATAGAAAAACTTGTTTATAAGATTTGTCATTTTTAGATTATGCATGTTCAATTCTACATTTTAGATACCATGTTCTTAGGATCTAAAATGGCTAAAATCAGATATCATGTCCATAAGGTTAAAGTCAGTATCCCTTTGTAGAAATTATGTCTATAGGGATAAAAATGAGCAGCACTAGATATCCTGCCTATAGTGTACAAAATAATTAAAAAATCAATTCGATCTGAATCAGTTGTTCTTTTATTTACGCGGTTTAGAAGGCATGCCTATAAGATTTTTAAAATCATTCATTAAAAACTACACTGTTTTGTTATGCCACTGAATAAGTAATAGATATCCAAAATGTAATAAACCCGATTTCACGAAAAAAGGGAACGCGACAGCATGGCGACTCTGCTGGGGAATCTTAGGCTTTTACCATTTCAGATTGTACTTGTGAATTTGTATTAATCCTTCATGTGCAATTACATGTTTAAATTCCTTTACGCATTTAATTTCTTTTACAAAGCAAAACTGACTCATCTTCTTCTTTTTGTTTATTTATTACTGTTTTATTATTATAAACTGTTGTATTTACTACTTTCTTAAGCATGCAAATACGTGACAACATGTTTTTTTTTTTTGCATAATCATGCCCAACATCATATTTCACTCATGCCAAACAATACGTTAGCAACTTTTATAATGAGTGGTTGCGCTCATTATATATTATTACCCCCTAAATTCGGGAAGGTATATTTACGATAAAACCAATCAATCAACGGTGTAGTCGACGGTTATGTGCCTTTCCCTCTCTAGTTGTCCGCTCGAGGGTACCAGTCTAAATCTCATAGAAACCTTATTCCATTTAAACTGTGCATAAATCATGGTCAAACCTAGTTGGGTCAGTTATGTTGTCCACATAATGATCCTTTAAGACAACCTTGTCCAAAGTCCACTGGTTTCCCTAAACCCAAACGGACATCACCACGTTATGTGCATTTATTTGGAGAACTAAAATGCGTCATGCTAATTGTTGGTATTATAGTCGAGTTCGGTGGGGTAAGGGCCTAACCTTATTTTGCCTTACAGAAATATGAGGCACGCAGTTGCTAGATTCGACATGGTCACCAACATTCATCCAAGGTTGCTAAGCTGGTGGAGGGATCTTCACTGTAGTGATCAAACTCTCGTCCGAAAATATTTGGGAAACCTACCTTCTCTCCTGGAAATCCAACCCAATAACAAGATCATAGAAGCTGTTACTTTGTTCTGGGATTGTGAGAGGGCTTGGGGACATTGAAATGACACCCCTGCTAGAGGAGATAGGTGGGTTAGTCGTTCTAATCTGGGAGACTCCGGGCATGTGGGTTTCTACCATAGATTTAACAAGGACTTTTCAAAGGTAGTGAATCCTTTGTGCAAGCTGCTAGAAAAGGATGTCAAGTTAGTGTTTGATAAGGGATGTATGCAAGCCTTTAAAATTCTCAAGCATAATTTGACCACCACCCCAATCATTACCGCACCCAATTGGGGCTTACCTTTCGAGCTCATGTGCGATGCAAGTGATGTTGCCGTTTGGGCAGCTTTGGGTCAAAGAGTGAACAAAATGTTTCATCTGGTGTGCTACGCGAGCAAGAAAATGAATGAGGCTCAAAGGAACTACATGGTAACTGAGAAATAGTTGTTGGCTATTATGTTCGCAATGGAAAATTTTCGACCATATCTCATGGGTTCCAAGGTCATAGTGCACACTGATCATGCAGCTCTTAGGTACTTGATGACAAAGAAAGACTCCAAAGCTAGGCTGATGCGATGGGTCTTGTTACTTTAAGAGTTTGATTTGGAAATTGTGGACCGGAAAGGTAGTGAAAACCAAGTGGCGGACCACTTGTCCCGCTTGGAGGAAGAAGGAAGGCCATGTGATGGCCTAGAGATCAATGATGCATTTCCCGATGAGCAGCTACTTTCTGTGTCAATGAGTGATATGCCATGGTTTGCGGATGTTGCTAATTACCTTGTGACTGGCATCATCACGTGAGCTCTCTTTTAACCAAAGGAAGAAGCTCAAACAAGATAGTTTAGATTTTTATTGGGACGATCCATACTTATTCAAGATTTGCACCGACGGAGTAATCCGGGGGTGTGTCCCTGAGGAGGAGCAGTTGAGTATCTTAGAGAATTGTCATCCTCTCCCTATGGTGGTCATCATGGTGGGGCGAGGGCAGCTTCGAAGGTTCTAAGTTATAGGTTTTATTGGCCAACTTTGTATAAAGATGAAAGTGATCTTGTGAAGAGGCGTGACCAATGTCAAAGAGCAGGTGGTATTTTGAAGAAAGATGAGATGCCTCTCAACACCATTCTAGAAATGGATATTTTTTATGTGTGGGGTATTGATTTAATGAGCCCATTTGTAAGCTCGTGCGGGAACACCTACATTCTAGTGGCGGTTGACTATGTTTCAAAATTGGTCGAGGTCGTGGCTTTTCCCAATTATGAAGTTATGAGTGTGGTTGCATTTCTCAAAAAGAGCATTTTTACAAGGTTTGGCACTCCCCGTGAAATCATAAGTGATGGGGGGTCGCATTTTTGCAATAGAGCTTTTGACACCTTGCTTGCTAAGTATGGTGTCAACCACAAAATGTCTACCCCTTATCATCCTCAGGCGAGCAGCCAAGTTGAAGTCTTAAACAGGGAAATCAAGAGTATTCTATCTAAAACGGTCAATGTAAATAGGACCGATTGGTCTAAGAAGTTGGATGATGCTCTATGGGCTTACAAGACTGCTTACAAGACTCTGATTGGTATGTCTCCATACTGGTTGGTGTTTGGGAAAGATTTCCATCTACCGGTTGAGTTAGAGCACAAGGCCATGTGGGCTTTGAGGAAATTGAACCTTGAATGGGATATGGCAACAAATCTTCATGTGGAGCAACTTAATTAACTTGATGAATTCTGACTCCATACCTACTCCAGTTCATCCTTGTACAAGGACAAGATGAAGTACCTTCATGATAAATATGCTCGTGGCAAGGAGTTCAAAGTGGGTGATTTGGTTCTCTTGTTCAACTCTCGGTTACATTTGTTTTCGAGAAAGCTGAAGTCAAAATGGAGTGGACCTTTTGAAGTGGTGTTTGTGACTCCGTTTAGTGACCTTGATTTGAAGAACAAAAATGGGGAGGTTTTCAGAGTTAATGGGCACAGGGTCAAGCATTACTTGGGAAAAATTGATGACAGCCACGTGGTGGCACTTCTTCATCTCAAATGATTTGATGGTAACATGTATCATGCCGCAACATTAAATCAGGCGCTTCTTGGGAGGCAACCCATGTGTTTTTCTTTTCATCTTTCTTTGATTTTCATTCTAGTATAGGATTTATTTTTGGACTGGTTCGTTGTGAGATGCTACAGGATTATGTTGATGCAGTGCAGGACAAAGTGAAAGAATTATTCAAGTCTCTGAAGTTTTCAATGCAGACCGCACTGCATTTGGTGTGGACGCAAAGAACTTAGTGCGGGGGCACAAAATCAATGTGGACCGCACTGCTGATGGATGTAAAAAACCAATTCTCTGAAGTTTGCTACCACAGCCGCATTGCGTTTTGTGCGGTCCGCGGTGGACCACTATGGCCGCATTGCATTTTGTGTGGACTACAGTGGTTGCCTTCTCAAACTTGCATAATTCTGCATGGTTCGGACCGCAATGCCATTTTGTGCGGTCCACGGTGGGTAGGAAAGCTGCGCCCCAGGACTTTTTCTATAAATAGGACCTAAGGCCCTCCTTTTGAATTTTTCGCACCCTTTACTCTCAGAACATAAAAAATCATTGTTCATCTATTTCCCTACTACACGTAACTAACTACTAAGTATTAATCATCATCTCACCATCTTACTTCTGGTACTTTAATCTCTTTTCAATTGTCTAATTTTATTATTTTCATTCAATTTTTGTTTTCTTAGTTCTTCTTCTTCCCTTCCCATTTTTCCTTCAATTTTGTAGCTTAGGGCAGTTAAAATACGGTGTTAATTAGGATTAGGTGGTTAAATTACTGAACTAACACTTAGGGAATCTTCAATAGGTGAAACATTGGACTAATATTGATGAACACATAAACCCTATGTTGGTATTGCTATTGGGCTGTCAGTGCGGACCGCGTTGCATTTTGTGCGATCCGCAATGCCCCTGTGCCGTCCGCAATGGTATTTTGTGCAGACCTCGGTGATTAAGTTCTGAAACCTAAACATTGAGGACTGTGTCCGCACTGGATTTTGTGTTGTCCGTAATGCCTCATTGCGGACCGCATTGCATTTTGTGCGGTCCACAGTGCATAGATTCGGAGAGTGGGTAGTCTGAACCCCAATGGATTTTGTGCAGTCCGCATTGGCCTCTATGCGGCCGCACTGTATTTTATGCAGTCTGCACTATATAATAAGTGAACTGTCTGCAACATATTTCTTTCACTGCAACTTTGAATTTCATTGGGTATATTGAGACTAACAAAGCATGACTTAATTTGTTTGCAGACAATGGTAAAATTAAGAGGCCAGGGTGTTAAACAACTAGGAAAAGGAGAGTCCTCCCATGGGAGGGGACGTGGAAAGATAAAACTGATCCCCCCAAGTTTGGGAAGCCATAAAAGCAACAAGGAAGGCGATCTGGGCTGCTGATAGGGCTTCTTCCCACTCATCTGGAAGTGAGTATTAGCCTTCCAAAGAGTTGTCTGATTTTGACTTTGTCCCGGAGTTTATGGATGACTTCCCGGATAGGTTCAAGCTGACCTATGAGCCTACTCCTCAAGGCTCCCCTACTGCTCAGGCTTTAGTGCATATATCTTCTGGGTCATCTGAGGGTTCAGCTACAGGCAGTAGGAATGAATACTCCACCTCTCCCACGGCTTCTTTAACCAAAGAGGGTGCAGTAGGAGAAAAAGGGGCAGAAGAAGAAGGGGCTGAACCTCAGGTGGGAGGAGTAGCGAGAACTAGATACCCTGGGTGTGGCAGGACCATTTTGTGAGTGAGGTGGCTTACCATAAGTTTAGAGAATGGTGTCCTGTGAGGAAATTGATTCCGGAGCGGAGTTTTGTGGATAGAGACCTCTTGCCTCACAACCCCAATGTAAGAAGATAGTTTAGAGAGAGAGTGGGCTGGGAGTACTTCTTAAGAAATTGTGTGGATGTAAACGAGCACCTAGTCAAAAAATTCTACACCAATGCTGCCTATATCAAGAAGGGCATAAAGTGACCAAGGTGCAGAACTTAAAAGTGTTGTTTGATGGCAAATCAATAAATGACTACTTGGGCTTCAATGAGAAGGATGAATCACTTTATCTGGAGAAGATGGCATTACGTGAGGAGGCCCGCCCCTGGTTGGCACAGTACTTGGCAATCCCAGGTACCACTCCTAATTGGTTAAATGCGGGAGTGAAGATCTTAAGGAGAAATTTGAATTTCGAGGCCAAGGGGTGGGAGACACGTGTGCATCAGACTTAACCCCACTACCCATAACAACTCTCTCCCTCTTCACCGAGCTATACTTGTAGCATCAATTATGGTGGGGTACCCGATTAATGTCGGAAATGTGATGTCTCGGGTTATTACACAGGTAGTGAGTGAAGGTGACAGAAACTACCCCTTCCCTAGCTTCTTAACAATATACCTGAAGGACTTACATGTAGAGAAGTGGAAATTTGATGTCAAAGTGAAAGCGCAAAGGCACCGTTCTCATGGTACAACATGCAGGATGATGATAACCCTAAAGGCAAGACCTATAAGGGAAAATCCATTGTTTCAACTGGCGAGCCTGAAGATCCAGTAATGGCAGTGGCTCCTACTAAGCCTCCTTCTAGCTCAGCAGACATGCCTCCAGTTCCATCCAGTTCTACAGTTCCTGACATACCCTCCACCTCTGCCTACCCATTGACTGCCCACCATCTGAGGCAGGCCCTCCTTAGCGTCAACAATTGTATGTAGACAACTTCTTCTAAGTTGTATGTACTTACTACCATGGTGGCATCCCAATCGGCACATCCTCCTCCACAGGTCCCACATTCAATTGAGGACACTCTCAGGGAACTTCTGGAAAACCAGAAGAAGCTCGTAGACAACCTGAAATTGATCTCGGAAGCCATAGATTCACATGGGAAAGATCTTAAGGAGCTTGCAAAGGAGGCAAAGAAAATGAGAAAGACTCGGGCTTCAAGGGAGTCAGTGAAGCAGCTCAGGGTAGAGGTAGACAGGCTTAAGGCGGTCAGCTACCTTTGGATTTGTTACTGCATGACCCAGCACCAGTAGCCCAGCCCCATCCCCAGCCAACGAAGGAGTTATAGAGGCCTCCCAAGATGAGGAGGGTGATTCCCCGTGCAGATGATACAGTCATACAGTTGGAGGACCCGTAGGGAGATTTCTCTAGCCAGCCCCAAGAGGTAGCCCAGGAGTCAGTCCAGGTCCAGGCACAGGTCCCAGCAGAGCCACAGGCCACAGGGAGCCAGTCACAGGTTCCCGAGCAGATAGAGGACCCAGGGACTCAGATTCAGGATCCCATCCGGACATCGGACCCATAGGGAGTTTCTTTTTCCTCCCTTCTCTTTTTGTGCTTATTTTGGTTAGTTGGTACTGAGGACAATGTCATATTTCATTTGAGGGTGTAGCCCTACTTGGATTTGGATAATTGTACATATTATGATATTTTATGTTTTATCTCTTTTTATCTTTGGTATGTATATAACTTTAGCATTTCATTGCACTTTACATACTTTTTACTTTCGGTATGTATATAAAGTTACCTTCTCATGTATATATTTATTCTCCCTATTGCATATTCATCTAAATCCCCTCTTGTACATATTCATTTTGCTTTCTGCATTTTTATTTCTTAGCTTCTAATTTTACATTTGTAGCTTCTTGTTTTGAGTTTTTTTGCAATAAGCCTTTGGTTTTCTTATTGCCAAGGTTCTTTCCAAAGGTGGAATTTGTGTGAACCGGATGGCTCTCCCGATGATGGATGGCATGACAACCTTCTTAAGGGTTTGAGTCTATTTTTCTTTTTGCTTTTTAGAAGTTAGCTAGTAAAGGTGCCTCAAGCAAAGCTTCACTTGGGCCTAACACATTTGTCCTTGACCCCATGGTCAAAAACAAACCGTTGTGTGTAGGATGGTGAAAGTTGTGACTTTGAGACTCTTGTGTTGGACGATAATCATCAAGTGGTTCGTCAGAACCATTGTGTGCTTAAATATTATCTAAGGTTGTTGTGCGTCCCCCATCTCTATGTCTTTAGTAATCCCAAAGCGTGTATGGTGAGAATTTGAATTGTAAGTCCAAGTCCCGGGCCATTGGTCTAGAACTTGCCCTGAATGTTTGTCTAGGCGAAATCCTAGGTAGAATTTGACTTGAGACATGATTATAGGCTCTGGTTGATCCAAATGATATCTTGAACACTTCCATAGCCTACCAATAATAAAATCCCTAGTCAGCCCTTTTGAGCCTTAGACCTTTTACTTTCAAGAACCACGCTACAAGCCTTTACCCATTCTAAATATACCCTCTCTTGGCACCCAATCTTTCCTTAGCACATGGCAAAAGTATAAGTTTGGGGAGAGAGATGAGGATTGAAACAAAGTGGTAAAAGGTACAAAATGAAGAAAAGGACAGGCAATGAAAAAGAAAGAAAAAAATCAAAAAGATAAAAAGAATGTTCAATATAGAAAAGAATTAAGGGATTCAGTAAAAGCAAAGAATGAAAGGTGTGGAAAATTTAGAAAGGAGAAAAGATTTAAAATGTACAAGAAAAAGGGACAGTGCGTTCTCTAACCCCTTAGAAAGAAGTTAAATGACTTAAAAAGTCAAGTGAATGTGTGCTGATATGAAGAAAAAGAAGTGCTAAATGGAAAATGGAACCTACTTAGACCAAACATTTCCTACCCTACACCAAAAGCCTTCACTATTTCTCCACAAAATCCCTATATGATCTTGAGTTGAATGAAGCTTACATTAGTAGTGACTCACATAAGGGGCAAGCGTATGGTACCTAGTGCCAGACTTTTGACTTTTCTTTGAGAGAGATAAGTGTATTCCCATTAACCTTGTTCTGAGTGATACTATCTTAAAGGTGAGGTTTGCTTAGAGAGAGTCAAGGATGTGTGAGTTTGGGTTCCACAATGACCAAAGTAATAGAAAGAGTTCCTTTGATGTATTGAGTCAACTCTTAATGCTCTTGTGTCGCACTAAGATCCATGGTGTTTAAAAGAGTGGATGTTGTTAATGATTCATTTGAGTTGAGGGTAATTGTTAGTCCCAATTGAGGCTAGATAAGGTCACTTTAGGTCGGCTAAATTTTCTTGGATTTACTCTTAAGGGGTGGGTCTTGTTTTGTTTGCTTGAGGACAAGAAAAAGCTTAAGTTTGGGGGAGTTGATAACTAGGGATTATGATGTATTTTACACTCCTTCTTGCTAAAGTTTTGATTAGAAATGTGTATAAAATAGTCCCAAAGGCTCGCAAGTTGTGATTGATTGCAGGTTTGATCATCAAGGTGACAAGGTGTCAAAAACCATCTCAAAAAGGAGTGACACTTGCACAAGTACCAAGACAAGACCAAGCTCAGTCAAACAGGGCCAGTGCGGCCACACACCATTCTGTGCGGTCCGCAAGGAGGAAGTTCAGAGACTATGGTTTTCAGACCATCAGGCAATGAGGCTGCAAAGAGTTTAGTGCGGTCCGCATTCGATTCATTGCGGCCGCACTCGATTTCGTGCGGTCCGCAGAGTCAAGGTTCAGAGAGATGACAATTGGAGACTTATGCCCAATGTGGTCCGCGGTCCATTTTGTGCGGACCGCAGTAGAAGCCACCGTGGCCGTAGTGCATTTTGTGTGGTCCGCGATGGCCAAACTTCAGAGAACAGAAAAGTCAAGCCAAGAGCCTTAGTGTGGCCGCACTCGATTTTGTGCGGTCCGCACTAGCCCCAAAGAGGTATTTTTGTCCAGAATTTTTTGCCTAGTATAAATAGTTTCTTTTCCCATTTTTAGGTCATCAGATAGTTTTGGACGTAGTGTTGCGCTCGCGAACTCATTTCTTTTACTATTTTGAGTAATTTTAGCTTAATTTCACCATTGAATCTTCAAGTTTTATTTAGCAATTAATTATTATGAGCTTATCTTTATCTATTTCTTTGTTTTTCTCTATAATCATGAGTAGCTAGACCCATAAGCTAGGGTTGTGGCTCAACCCTAGTATGGGTAATTAATGGGTCTTGTGTTTTAAGGTTTGAATGTCTATGGGTGTTTGATATTTGGGCTAATTTATGATTTTATTGTTGAATTAGTGGTTGCAAATACTAGTTTATGCTTTGTTGATTTTGGCTCTTCTTGAGAAAGAGAGTCTAAGTCTCTAGAATTAATCCAACAAGGAATTGGGGCGTACTCAAGAGAATTGATAGCGCAATTAAAGGGTTAAACTGAGAGATTGTAATACCTGACTTGAACCTTAATTGCTTACACAAGTGTTCATACCCAAATGATCTTGGGAAAGTCAATTAGGGAAAAATTACTCGGACTACCGAGAGGTATGGAATGGGTAAAATCATGCAATGGTTATATCGTAATCCCCAAGTACAACCTAACTTTAGACATGAGAACCTGTTAATTATCCACATGGGTGAAGGTCACTCCCCTAGTGCCTTTTAACTCGTTAGAACATCTTCAATAGTTTCCTCTTAGCTTAACGTAGCTGAGTTTAGCATATTGGTAGTATAAATTTAGAAGTTAAATCAAAACCCAAAAATATTTAGAAGTGCAATTAGGATCAATTACACAACTCTAACTTAGATAGAAACTAAATTTCAATTTCTAGCTCCCTGTCAGGTAAAAGCTGCTTCGACCTCTCTTGCTACTCTATAGTAGTATAGGGATGGAACCGATCAATACTTCTCAAAATAAGAGAAAGAGAAAGCAGGCTTCTGGACCAAAAAGCAACCCAAGCAAGAAGCGGTTCAACAGAAATTGCTACAACTGTGGGAAAGCTGGGCACAAATCTATGGAGTATCGTGCTCCGAAGAAAGACAAGAAGAAGGGTCAAGCAAACATGGTTGAAAAACATGAATATGTTGATGACTTCTATGACATGCTTTCTGAATGCAACCTGGTAGGAAATCCTAAGGAATGGTGGATTGATTCTGGAGCCACTCGCCATGTTTGTGTTGTTAGGGAAGCTTTTGCAGCATATGCTCCTGTTAAACCCGAAGAGACTCTTTCTATGGGAAATGTTGCAGCCGTCAAGATTGAAGGATGTGGGAAGATCTTTCTGAAGATGACTTCTGCCAAGGTGGTGACTTTGTACAACGTCCTTCATGTTCCCGAGATTAGGAAGAATTTAGTCTCTATTGGACTTCTTATTAAGAATGGTTTTAAATGTGTTTTTGTTTTCGATAAGGTTGTAATAAGTAAGAACGAAATGTTTATAGGAAAAGGTTACCTCACCGAGGGCCTTTTCAAGCTGAATGTAATGGTTGTTGAGAATAATAATAAAATTTCATCTTCTCTTACTTACTTGAGTCAAATAAATTATGGCATATATGTTTGGGTCATGTCAATTATAAAACCTTGCGGAAAATGATTAACTTGGAAGTATTGCCTAAATTTGAATGCGATTAACAAAAATATCAAATACTTGTGGAATCTAAGTATGTTAAACATCCTTATAAGTCAGTTGAAAGGAATTCAGATCCTTTAAGCTTAATTCACACAGATATTTGCGATATGAAGTCAATATCATCTCGCAGTGGAAAGAAGTATTTCATAACTTTCATTGACGATAGTTTTAGATATTGCTATGTTTACTTACTTAATAATAAATATGAAGCAACAGATGCATTCAAGTAATACAAAAATGAAGTTGAAACGCAACTTAACAAAAAAAAATTGATAAGAAGTGATAGGGGTGGTGAATATGAATCCCCTTTTGAACAAATATGTGTAGAATATGGAATTATTCATCAAACCATGTCCCCTTACACGCCCCAATCCAATGGAATTGCAGGAAAAAAAAAGAATCATTCATTAAAGGAGATGATAAATGCATTATTGATAAGTTCTGGTTTGCCACAATACTTGTAGGGAGAAGTCGTTCTTATGGCTAACCGAATACTAAATCGAGTACCCCATAGCAAAACACAATCCACTCCATATAAATAAATGGAAAGGAAGGAAGCGCAACTTGAATTATTTTAAAGTGTGGGGGTGTTTGATAAAAGTGCAAGTTCCTAAACCAAAAAGGGTAAAAATAGGATCGAAAACCGTTGATTGTGTCTTCATAGTATATGCGACCAATAGTAAAGCATATCGATTTCTGGTTCATAAATCAGAAAATCCCGACATTTATAATAATACGGTTATAGAATCAGATAATGCTGAGGTTTTTGAAAATATATATCCGTATAAAAAAGAGTATGAGTCGATTGGTGAAGGATCTAAACGACCTCAGGAATAAACAAAAGAAAGTACATTTAATCATGAGGATCCAAGACATAGTAAATGTCAAAGAACGTCTACTTCATTTGGACCAGATTTTACGACTTTCTTATTGGAAAATGAGCCTCGAACATTTAAAGAAGTTATGTCTTCTTCGGAATCATTGTTTTGTAAAGAGGCAGTCAATAGTGAAATAGAATCCATATTGAACAACCATACATGGGAATTGGTTGATCTTCCTCTTGGAAAAAAACCGTTGGGTTCTAAATGGATCTTTAAGAGGAAAATGAAAGATGATGGAACTACTGATAAATTTAAGACAAGACTTGTATTCAAAGGGTACAGACAACGAGAAGGTCTTGACTACTTTGACACATACTCTCTAGTTACAAGAATTACGTCCATACGGATGTTAGTAGCATTAGCTATGATGTATGGTCTTGAAATTCATCAAATGGACATTAAGACGGTCTTCTTGAGTGGAGATTTGGAGGAAGAAATCTACGTGGAACAACCTTAAGGGTTTGTGGTTCCAGGTAAAGAAAAGAAGGTCTATAGACTTGTTAAGTCCCTTTACGGACTAAAACAAGCACCCAAACAATGGCATGCAAAATTTGACCAAACAATGTTGTCAAATAGTTTTAAGATAAATGAATGTGATAAATGTATGTACATTAAAAATATTCCAAATCACATAGTCATTGTTTGCTTATATGTGAATGATATATTGATAATGAGTAATGACATTACCAACATAAATGCTACTAAGCGTATGCTAACTAGAAAGTTTGATATGAAGAATTTAGGAGTTGCTAATTTAATTCTGGAGATTAATATCCATAAGACTCCTCAAGATGTGGTATTGTCACAATCTCATTATATTAAGACAGTACTTGAAAAATTCAAGCACTTATGCTTTAGAGTTGCAAAGACTCCAATTGACGTGACTTTTGCATTAGCAAAGAACAAAGGCCAAAGTATATCACAATTGGATTATGCTCGTATGTTGGAATGTTTAATGTACATCATGAATTGTACACAACTAGATATAGCTTGTGCTATAAGTAAATTGAGTCGATACACGAGCAATCCAGGTCAATCTCATTTGATGGCAATGAAACGAGTTTTGAAATATTTAGAACATACCTAGTGCTTTGATTTGCACTACAGTAAATATCATGCAGTGATTGAGGGATACTGTAATGCAAAGTGGATCACCGGCTCAACTGATTCTAAATCCACAAGTGGATACGTATTCACTGTTGGTGGAGGAGCGGTATTTTGGAAGTCACCCAAACAAACTTGTATTGCCCGTTCTACAATGGAGGCTGAATTCGTAGCCTTAAATAAAGTCGGTGAAGAAGCTGAATAGATCCGGAATTTCTTGGAAGACATTCCATTTTGGCCCAAACCGTTGACACCAATGTGTATACATTGCGATAATCAAGTGGTAATTGGAAGGGCTGGGAGCGTTATGCATAACGGTAAATCCGTCATATACTACAAAGACATAAAACCATTAGTCAATTACTCTCTAGAGGAATTATCACGATTGACTATGTAAAGTCAAGTGATAATGTATCAGATCCACTTAAGGCCTAACTAGAGAGGTAGTTGAGAAATCATCAAGGGGAACGGGACTATGGCCGAGAAAAAGTCATAGTGGCGGTAACTCTACCTAGAAGACTGGAAATCCCAAGATCTAGGTTCAAGGAGATCAAACAAAGTCATTAATGACGGTTCAACATTGTCAACTAAACTTTTGGTCCATTCTCATGATGAGAAAATGTTCAGTACCAAGGATAAAGCATTAAGGCTTTTTAATAATTTTTAAATTTGATACGGGGTATATCAAATAGTGTATCTACGGGATGACACATTTAGGAATCACCTAGGTAATTATGAAGTGTTAGCCGCTTCAAGGACAACTTTGTAAGGCCAGTTCTCTACGCACTTATGAAACCAGGCGGTGTTCATGGCTGAAACGAACACAACATGAGAACCAAAGACGGTTAAAGGTTGGTTGTGTGACTTATGGTTTTCTAGATATATACCAAAGTTAGACGATTCAAAGATATCAAATCTACCGATTGACCGAGTATATCCGACATAAGTTCACTACGGAAAGTTCAAAGGGAAACCTACTAATCCAGATGCAATTAATCCTTGCTTGCGAATCACACAGTTTTTCATGCATATTTTTGTGATATAGCCATTCCCCATTCATGTGGGGAATTGTTGGGGTTTTAAGTATATTAAATACTTAAAAGAGGGTGAATGGAAAATGGAGGGAAATGAAATTCTTTAGGTGAAATTTTAAGTTTCTCCCTTGACGAAGGAACATTGTCCCATATTGGAAGAGGAAGAGATTTTTAATGGGTATATAAGCAATTGCTCTTCTTCTAGCTCTTAAAGAGTTGAGAACAAGGCAAGCCTCGCCCCGCCGCCGTCGTCGTCATCGCGCGCTCGGCTTCGGCTTCGGCTTTGGCGTTGGCGTTGGCTTTGGATTTCGATTTGGATTTGGTCAAATGATTGATTGATTAATTTTTTTTGGACCAAATTTATTTGTTAATAGTAAAATATTAATATAAATGGTATTAAATATTCGTTTTAATAACAGAATATTAATATTAAATCCAATCAGTTTTCTATTTTTTAGTTGTGTAACTGAAAATTAAACTACCCTCTTCAATTTTCCCTCTTTATTTTCCCTCTTTATTATTGATTAAATAGTCATTTATGTTATGGCATTTATGTTGTGGTCGTTTTGCATAAACAGACATTCTGAAGAGTTACACCTCTTCAGATTTCAGCCCAACATTGACTATAAATACAAGTACATTCTGCTCAGAATTTCCTTACGCATTTTTGAGTTTCTCATCCTTCTTCTGCATTGTTTTAACTTTAAAGAAAGCAACAATAAGTGTGATTTGCTAACGAACTTTGTGTTCGCTGAAACACTGGGGTTTGAAGTACCACTACACCAGTGTGTAATTCGTTCTATTCTGGGAGAAAATAATCCATAATCTTATGTACTAGGAGGGGATTAAATTCCTTAAGGAAATACTATGAATTCAGTGGGCTCAAATTAAATTCTATTTATGTTTTTCATTTCTGTTTGTGTTATTTTATTTTCTCCAAAATTATTTTACAACTACAGTTTACCAACAGTTTTACTGTTTGGTTTTTAGACGATTGGAATACTCATGTGGTGCAGGGCTGATTAAGGTGATAATACACAATTTCATCTTTATTTTTTGTATTACATATAAATTAGAACCAATTTAATTTAGGTTGTTACGAAAATGACATGTTCTCTCTTCTATCAATGGTTAATTCTATGTATATCATGATGTCCAAGTCAAAGGTCCAACGACGACAAAACAATTCCATGTTTCCTCCAGTAATTATTTTCATCTGACGTATCTCGAAAGACACGTAAAAATTGCATTTTAACTTATACTCATTGTTTTTAAAAGTTTTAACTTATACTCACTTTTTAAACAACTTCAACCCTCTTTCTCTTCCTCCTTTTCCTCCTTCCTTTTCTTCCTCTTCTTCTTCTTTCTTCTGTTGTTGTTGGTGCTGCTATGAAACTTCAATTCATAGGTTACACTCTTCACCTGAGTTTGATGTTTTAGTTCCAGTCCAAGTTTGAAAGTTCATATATGACTATAGAATATAATTTAAATGTGGTTTTTAACTATAATTAGATTATATTACTTGAAATCATATGAAGTCCATTCATATCTGATGGTTTTATGGGGAAATCCTCACAAACATGTGCTGAATTCCAGAGTACTTCACGATTTTGTCCTCATATTCAACTTACGTGCTGAACAAAACTTCAATTATTAAAATGCTTAAGTTTAGTAATTACAAACAAAAACTTCAACAAATAGAGAACAAAAACTTCAGTTACTAGAATGCTTAAGTTCAGCAATTACAAACAAAAACTTCAGCCAACACTTGGTTCAGGAATTTGCTACTTCAGGCCCGTCTACTAGAATGCTAAAGTTTACGTGATTACCTTTGCTACTCCAAGCCCATATGCCTAAAGTTACGCAAAAAGTGAGTACGCTTGTAATTTTTTGCGAAACGGGTATAGGTTAAAATGCGACTCAAAAAACGGGTATAGATGCAAATACCCCAAAAGACACATATCAATAATAGTGGAAATAAGCAACGACAACACATTAGAAGGTTGGTGATCAAGAAAAAACAAATACAATCGAAAATCTAATCAAGCTGACAGTAAATATTGACATGTATTTTGGTTTGATTTATTCGAGCATGCATATAATAATATATAGAGAGAGAGAGAGTCAGTCTCCACTATTATTTAGGAACCACCTCACAAACATAGGTATACAAACCACCGGAGAACGAAAGAAAAATGCCATTCAACTTCAGAAGACGAGAAAATTAAAAGATGCAAATGTGGGACAATAAAGAAACTTATCACTAAAAGTTAAAAACGGCTAAAAATGAGAATTCCCCATATGAGAATGCAACCTATCCTCTTGATCTAAGAAAATTATGTGTAACGATTACAGTTTAAGGGAATAACAAATCTCTTTCAACACTAAAAGTAACCATCATACAGGTGTCACCTTCAAAACATGGCAGAGCAAGACTATTTTGATTGAGCTGATATAAGGTAGGTGCACGACTAAATAAGGAACAAGGTGTCGTGCCACTAATCTGCATCCATCTCTTCAAGTGCAGCTTTAGCCGCAGCCTTGGCTTCCTCTAACAGATCAGCAGGAACCTATGGCAACATCAAATAGCAGCACGAGTTACTAACCAGATTATCAATATAGTTTATTCATCATTATGAAATACATTGCACATAGACGAAATAAAGTACGATGGAGAATTACAAAAGCAATAGCTAAGCTAAAAATTGTATTTGCTTTAATATCTCATTTTTGCTTCTGTGAAAGGTCCAGGCAAAAAATCAAGAAAATGTCAAGTCAATACTAGCATTTAATACAAAGATACCAGTTCCTATTAAAAGTGTACTCGGAAGGATCGTGAATCACCTTCTGATGCTGTCGGTTAGACTCATCACACACCCAACTCATTTCCAATTCAAATGCCTTGTCCTTTGCCTCATCATGTACTCCGTATATTCTGGTTCCAGATAGAACACTTTGTCAAAAAGCTGAACGATAAAAGCATGCAGCACCAACTAAATGAATTTGAAACCCTTAAATTTCTGGATAAAACTATAAACTGAAGCCTCCATTCTTGCAACATATAGATAAAAGCATAGACTTACCACTTCATAAAGAACTAAACTTGGTGTTCCAAATGCAAGTGATGATACTAACATCCCTTCTTTACGCAGAGTGAAACACCAGTTTCACATATTGACTTTTCACTTGCAACTAAACAATATCATTGTAAAGCTAAAAGATTCTGATTGGCTGCCAGAAAAATATTGAACTAACCAAAAGGTTGAGAGAACTGGAACATGTTATAAAAATTTATTTGCAGGCAGTTCTCAATGTCAACACAGAACATCTACAAACTACACAGAAAACATCTATTGAGTATATTGACTACCCAAAAATAGATCTTGCTTTGCATCAGGTCAGATTTCAACAAAAATTTCAGCAATAAAATATTAGCATGAATCAAATTGTAAAGTTCAATGACACAACGAGAACAATTACTTACATTTTGGCTACCTCAATTACCCCTTGCCGACACGTCATTTCAGAGAGCTTCAACTTTTCAATTTCTCTGCCAAGATTTTATTTCAAAGTCACATTTAGTGTGCAAAAAAGAAAATTTGGTGCCAGACATAACCAAAAATAAAAAACAAGGCAAAGCTTGATTGAATAAAACCCAACTTGATCACTGTTTCTTTTATCTCATACATATTTATAAAATAGCTTAGTCTCCATCGAGTATACTAACTAAACCGGTAAACTGTTTAGCTGGTTTACTTCTAACATCACCAAGATATTATGAGACTTTCATAAAACCTAAATAAACAGTAAGAAAAATAGTTCAATAGAGAAACACAAATAAAAGTTTTAACTTGAATTTCAGAAAGTTCAAAGTTACATAGAATAATATTTCAATAGAAACTTTTCTGAACGACCAAAATATAATGTCAGACAAATGGGGTTACAGATCTCTCTCCCTTGTGCGGACAAGTAAATAAACCTGTCTTTCTTAATAAGAGAGAAATAGAAAATAGATGAAAGAAAACAAAGATATTACGTGGTCATTCAGTAACATACTCGACCAGTTTAATGATGAAAAGATTTTGGCTAAGGGTGTTTAAGTGACTTGCTAAGATAAGCAAGTTAATCTCATTGATAATGGGTGTTTCTATGATGGTAGAACTCGAGAGGGCATTCCCATTGTTGCCAAAACCTCATGGAGTCCAAATAAGATATCCCTAATTTTCAATTACAACCCCTCTGACAAACTATGGTCTATGACAAGAAAAGATTTGAATCTTCTAAGCATTGCTTTTAGACGAGAGAAAGTGTTTATAACCATAAAATTCTGGGCAAAAAAGCACCACGTGAACATCGAGAGCACAATTAATGTATTAGGAAATTGACTTTGAATTTTGATATTGTATCATAGTGAAGTCAAGGAAAAACTTCTTTGACAACAATTTTTTAATTGTGAATTTTAGCCCAATCATAACTATTGGTAGCAACTTTCCATGTAGTTTCTGGATCTGCAAGTTTTATTTCTAAAGATAAATTAAATAAAAGTCAAAAACTAAGGCAGATATTAATCAGATTAACCTTTTCTTAAAGATAATTTTGTCATTCTCTTAGGATGAGGAGGAGTGTGTCCATTTCCGAGAACTAGTTTGGTTTCATGCTGGGGGCGGTCGACTATTAAAGCCATCCACATTGTGAGAAGATTGGTAGAGCGGTATAGGGCGATGAAGAAGGATTTGCATATGGTGTCCATTGAACTAGAGAAAGCTTATGACAAAGTCCCGAGAGAGGTCCTATGGAGATGTTTGGAGACTAAGAGAGTGCCTGTAGCGTATATTAGAGTGATCCAGGACATGTATGATGGAACTAAGCACGGGTTAGGGCAGCAAGAAGAGACTCTGAGTATTCCCGGTTGAGATGGGGCTTCATCAGGGATCAGCACTTAGCCCCTATTTGTTTTCCTTGGCAATGGACACATTGATGCGACACGTTCACGGGGAGGTGTCTTGGTGCATGTTATTTGCAGATACATAGTCTTGATTGATGAGACGCGTGGTGGTGTTAACGAGAAGCTAGAGGTCTGGAGACATATCTAAGGGTTTCAAGTTGAGCAGAACCAAGACAGAATACTTAGAGTGTAAGTTCAGTAGTGTTACCCAGGAAGCAGACGGGGATGCGAGGCTTGATACGCAAGTCATCCCCAGGAGAGAGTTTCAAGTATCTGGGGTCTATAATTCAGAATGATGGGAAGATTGATGAGGATGTAACACATCGTATCGGGGAAAGGTGGATGAAATGGAGGCTCGCTTCCGCTGTCTTGTGCGATAAGAATGTGCCGTTCAGACTTAAGTTTAAGTTCTACAAGGTAGTGGTTAGACCGATTATGTTGTATGGGACAAAATGCTAGCCAGTCAAGAACTCCCATGTCCAGAAGATGAAAGTAGCTGAAATGAGCATGTTGACATGGATGCGTGGGCATATTAGGTTAGATAGTATTAGGAATGAAATTATTCCGGGCAATGTGGGAGTGGCCCCTGTGGAGGAAAAGATGCGAGAAGCTAGGCTGAGATGGTTCGGCATTTTAAGAGAAGTACAGATGCTCCAGTCAGGAACTGTGAGAGGTTGGACTTAGGGTAAGAGGAAGGGTAGAGGCAGGCCGAAAAAGTCTTGGGGAGAGATGATCAGGCGGGACATGGCGCAGCTTGAGCTAACCAAAGACATAACCCTGGATAGGAGGGTGTGGAGGTTGAGGATCAGCGTAGAAGTTAGTAGGTAGTCTTGCGTTTCCCTTTGCCTTCATTAGTTCGTTAGTGTTAGACTTTTAGTGTTAGTATAGTCCTTTTATCCTGAGTTTGCTATTTTTGCATATCTTGTTATTTTATTACTTGTCACTAGTATTTCCTTAGTTTGCTATCAATGCTCCTTTCATATTCTCTATTGCTATCAGATCTCGACCTCGGATTTAGTTTTTCTAAATATATTGTCTTGCTATCGGTACTTCTTTCATATTCTTTATTGCTATCTTCAATTTAGTTTTCTAAATATATTGTCTTGTTATGAATTGCTATCAGCGCTTATTCCATCTTCTTTAGCCGAGGGTCTATCAGAATCAGTCTCGCTGCCCTCCCAGGATAGGGGTAAGGCTGCGTACATCCTACCCTCCAAAGACCCCACTTGTGGAATTTTCACTGGGTTGTTGTTATTGTTGTCTCTTAGGGAAGAGGGAGCATATAATAATGAACTGTCATTTTCTTGTGGATGATAATGGACAAAGCTTAAAATCTAGAAAGGTTAACTGCACAACCCCAAGGATGACATCCATGGCACTTTTAAAAAGGCTAAGCGAAATTTCAACTAGGCGCATTTCATGCAATCTTTTTTTTTTTTTTTTTTGATAGCTGAAACTAAATGCAAATTCAAATATTCACCACCATCAGAAAGCCATGCCTGATTGTTTCAAATCTGAAATTTAGGTTGTACAGAGGAGATCTATGTACTTACGTTTTAGCAGCTTGTCTGCCCTTCCCAATAGCAGCACCAAAGTACCTCTACAACAAACAACACAAGACATAAACATCTTAAATAAACTCAATTAATAAGGGTCAGTCCAAGGCAAGGAGGCTCTACAAGAAAATATAATAGCAAGACATGTGGTGCAAACATAAAGCAGTTAACAATGATTTTACTCACATAGGAGACACCAGATGGCTCAACCATGTAGAGTTGAGGTCCATCTCTATCATAGCCTCCAAGGATCACCCCACATCCGAAAGGCCTAAAACAAATTGTACTCCAAAATTTCAGGTACAGAAAGCAAATAAAAGGAAGAAGTTGAGAGTATCCAAATGGCAACAGATATTCCAACGTACCTGAGCCACCAATAAAGTGTGCATAAATGTACATAACTAGCAACACGTTCTGCTAGCTCTTTCACCGGAATTGGTTCACCATATGTACTACAAATTACAAACCCAGTCAATATAAGAGCCAAAAATTAGGGTGGTGATAAATGATGACTGTGAAACAACAATTTCATAATGTCGAGTTGGGAAAAAAACTTCCATCGCCATCTAGAACTCTAAGATGAGGCTGTAGAATCTTTTTGACTTTCCATCTACAATGTAGGAAACAGACAAACTACACGTTTGGTAATAATAATCAAAGAAATCACTGCAAAAGGCCCCCGTCAAATCAAAAGCTATGTTAATAAATATCCCACATGACACCACTGGCATCTTTCTAGGGATATTAGCAATAGGATTCGCTAAAGTGAAAATAAACCCTTGCTGGAAATATCAACAGAAGCAGAGAGGTACCCGGCAATGCCTCTTTGACGCAATCGTGGCAGTAGAAGAGCCAGAAAAATGACTTAAATACCACTGTATCTCACTTTAGTATTAAGNCAATTTTTTTTTTTTTTTTTTTTGATAGCTGAAACTAAATGCAAATTCAAATATTCACCACCATCAGAAAGCCATGCCTGATTGTTTCAAATCTGAAATTTAGGTTGTACAGAGGAGATCTATGTACTTACGTTTTAGCAGCTTGTCTGCCCTTCCCAATAGCAGCACCAAAGTACCTCTACAACAAACAACACAAGACATAAACATCTTAAATAAACTCAATTAATAAGGGTCAGTCCAAGGCAAGGAGGCTCTACAAGAAAATATAATAGCAAGACATGTGGTGCAAACATAAAGCAGTTAACAATGATTTTACTCACATAGGAGACACCAGATGGCTCAACCATGTAGAGTTGAGGTCCATCTCTATCATAGCCTCCAAGGATCACCCCACATCCGAAAGGCCTAAAACAAATTGTACTCCAAAATTTCAGGTACAGAAAGCAAATAAAAGGAAGAAGTTGAGAGTATCCAAATGGCAACAGATATTCCAACGTACCTGAGCCACCAATAAAGTGTGCATAAATGTACATAACTAGCAACACGTTCTGCTAGCTCTTTCACCGGAATTGGTTCACCATATGTACTACAAATTACAAACCCAGTCAATATAAGAGCCAAAAATTAGGGTGGTGATAAATGATGACTGTGAAACAACAATTTCATAATGTCGAGTTGGGAAAAAAACTTCCATCGCCATCTAGAACTCTAAGATGAGGCTGTAGAATCTTTTTGACTTTCCATCTACAATGTAGGAAACAGACAAACTACACGTTTGGTAATAATAATCAAAGAAATCACTGCAAAAGGCCCCCGTCAAATCAAAAGCTATGTTAATAAATATCCCACATGACACCACTGGCATCTTTCTAGGGATATTAGCAATAGGATTCGCTAAAGTGAAAATAAACCCTTGCTGGAAATATCAACAGAAGCAGAGAGGTACCCGGCAATGCCTCTTTGACGCAATCGTGGCAGTAGAAGAGCCAGAAAAATGACTTAAATACCACTGTATCTCACTTTAGTATTAAGAAGGTGCTTCTGAAACAAACGCAAACCAATTAATATTTCTTTAGTCTTGAGAAGCTTCATAGTCGGATTGTAGATCTGCAATATTTTTCATTGATCTGATATCTAGGTTGACTATAGATATTAGATAGCTAGGCATAAGGGCCAGATCGTTCATTTAAATTCTTACAACCACGAAAAGATAAATAAGCAATTCACCTGCAAAAAACTCACTCAAGAAGTGACCTTTGCACTTCAAAGCCGTAACGATATGCATAAAAACATCATTAAATTTTTCGTCCATATGTCACACTTATGGAGTAGCACCACTTTACCTAACACTAGTCAAAGACTCAAGCGCACCTTACAATTTAAATTATTCCATGTGTCTCTACCATAACACATATACCCCGTAATAGAGCAAGTTAATTCTTCTGACCGCGAGTGATTCCATAAACGATAGGTCCAAATCAATTTAGATTTTCAAAACATTAGTAGAAAACTAAGAGGGGGTAAAACAAAACATAAAGCCAATAGGAAACCACAAATTAATTTGCAGTTTTCATAGATCTATGAAATGCCAAATGTGAACTCCCACGAATGCTAAACTACAAGAGAAACAGATATACAAACGGAACTCACACGATGTAAGTACACATACATGTTTTCAGATAAGGTGGCAAGAAGCAAACCTTTCATAGTTGGTTGCTTCAGACTTCGCACGGGCAACAATTTGCCTCCCATCTGCAGCCAGCCCTGCAACAGCCTGTACATAAAAGAATAAGCAAAATAGAATATATCATCACCCAAGAATCAACCAACAAGCATTGGGTCAAATCTTTAACAGTGCCAGCCCTGCAACAGCCTGTACATAAGGAAAAATAAGCAAAATAGAATAAATCATCAACCAACAAGCATTGGGGCAAATCTTTAACAGTGCCATAGGTCCTTTTCAGCTTTAATGGGGCATTTGATGATGCTTCCGTAAATTTATACCTCTAACAAACTAATAACTGCAGCAGCACTCCATTTTCATCACTAGAAAACATCTTGATTAATTTTTCACGAACAAACACCGTTGAAAAGAAAGATAACACCGCCTAAACCTTTTCAATATTAGTTCGACGCTAAAGAACATAGACAACGAAAGCTTTCATCTTCTCAGACAAGTATTTGAAAATTAAATCAGCACCATCATCAAACAAAAATAAGCAGGAGAACTAGATAATATCTAGCTTTAGAGCACCCCCCAAAGACAAATTATTAGGTATTGGAATGACAGGACTCAAATTGAGCAGAATGGATGTAGAAAATTCAAACAGCCGACCTAGTCTAGCTTATTAAGGAATGAGGAGTAATAGTTCAATTCTTTCAAATTAAGGTGGTGTCTGTGAGCACGTGATTTTTGCCACGCTTAAATTACTCCTATAAAATTTCTTAGAATTAGGATTTTTCTTTATTATTTGAATTTTAGGAATTAATTGCATGGTTTTTGTTTGTTTGCATTTTTAGTTGGCATAATTCATAAAAAGTACAAAAAAATAGTACATTTGCATTTAGAATTCGATTTTATATTTTTAGTTTTACTAATTAATTAAATTACTAAAATAAGAGAAAAATAACAAAAATAGTCATTTTACATTTTTTGTTTAGTTCTCCTTTTAAATTGGGATTTAGTTAGTTTTAGGGAAATTAAGTAGTTTAATTTTAGTTTAATCTAGGTTTTTGATAGTTTTAATTTTGCTTTTAACATAAAACAAAAATCAAAGAAATAAAATGAAATTGATTTGAGCTTAAATAAAAGAAAATCAGGCCACCAAGATTGGGCCATTTTAATACCAGCCCAAAGCCAATCCTACCCTAGACCTCGTTTCAAATTGGCCCAACCCAAAAAACCACCAGTCCAGCCCCCCCACTGCAAAACGACGTCGTTTTTGACCAATCAATCCTGTCCGTTCATCTCCCATCATCTAACGGCTCTTAACGGTTCAAAACAATTGATAAAAATGTCTGAAAATCATACTAATCCAAGAAACAAACCTCCTCTTCCTCGTACCCTCCGTCTCCCACCGCCGCCCACCATCATACTACTGTATCTCTGCCGCTTTCCACCGGCCGCCGCCGGCCGCAAATCGCCTCTGCCGGCAGCGAAGCTCCAATCAACCTCAAAAATACACCATCGACTCATCTTCCCCTCCTCTTTCTAACCCCCAAACATTTCCTTCAATTCATCATCAACCTCTTCGAATCTTAGATCGAAAATCCGGACCAAAACATCAACTCACCCAAAGCCAACCAAATTTACATCCTATGCTCTCTTAACCCCCCCCCCCCTCCCGAATCCCTAGCCAGAATCTTTCAAATGTTGCCAAAACCTCTCGAATTTTAGATCTTAGACCGGCAGAACCCTAGAAATCTGAGTTCCTCGAATTTTTCTCAATTTCCTGAGTCTGGAGTTCGAGTCAAGTCTCGAAATAATGTATTCGCTTGTTTTTGTTGAAGAACACGCGTGTACATCATTCCGGGGCTCGAGTTGGAGTTCAGTTGGTTCAAATTTGCATAAGTAAGTTTTTCTGTTTTTTCTTCTTTTATTATTTGAATCTTAAAATTAGTTTAAACTTTGTTTAATTCATTCATGTAAGTTTCTATAGGTTTTAATTAGTTTATGCATGATTTGTGTCTGTTTATATTAGGTTAGTTTTAATTCATAGCAGGTCTGTTTTAATTCAAAATTTGGTTATTGATTAGTGATGGTCGAGTCTGCTCTGGTAATTGTTTCTATAATTAGTTTAATTTTGATTAGTTTAATTGGTATTTTGATTTCTGATTAGTTTCCATTAAGTATAGGCTTTAATTTTCTAGTCGATCCTGTTTGAGTCTTGCTTGAGAGTTAATTAGTTTAGTTTAATTCAGGTTAATTAAGTAATTGTTTTAGTAATTCCATGTTCAGGGTTTTGTTTAAACTCTGCTAGTTTGTTAATGTTCTTAAGTCTTATCTTGTGTTTAGTCGACTCATAACTGTTTAATGCAAATAGATTTTAATTGTTTCAATCTCCTGATTAGTTAATCCGTCTAGTTTGATTTAGGGTCTATTGGTTTAACCCTAGTTAAGTAGATTGTTTGGTTATAGCTGATAGACTTTAACTAGGGTAAAAGAGGGTGAGGTCTAGTTTGGTATAGGGTTAGTGATGATAGGCTATAATAACGTATTTTAGTCGATTATTACGCTCTAATTTACTGCACTTTAGTTGAGTTTGCGCTTTAATCGCTAGTGTTTTGCGCTAACGGTGTGTTTTATGCCTTGTAGGTGTGATTCCGAGCTATATAGATGTTATGGAATGAATTTAAGTGATTTGAAGCTTTGAAGTCTGAGTAAAAGCTCAAGGAATTAAGC
>MU759772.1:16992-31658 GCA_026770625.1 Nicotiana glauca | reverse complement strand
TAACTCTAGACCTCCTTAATCTTTTCCCTAACCCTCAGTATCGTTAGTTGTTAATTTACTATTTTAATTTGCTAGTTAATTAGTTAAATATAAGAATCTTAATATCTATAAGTTAGGAATTGTTCAAGCTTGTCTTCTTGGTGATAGTGAACAGCAGTAGCTAAACCTTAGTTCTCTGTGGGATTCGACTCCGGACTTGTAAATCGGATTATATTTGCAGCGACCGCTTAGTCCTTTTTATAAGGCATAGTTGGGCATGATCAGTTAGTAATTTCAGGGGTATTCAAGGGTATTTTGGACACTTAAAATAGGTTAGAATGTTGTAGGTTAAAATAGAATTCCCTAGACTTTTCTAGAAGGGGGTCTTAGTGCAAGTTTTAGCAGTCTTAATGTAGTAACTTGGGCAACAAGTCAAAAATTTAGGGATTAATGTACAAAATCTGAAAATAAAAAGAGGGGAAAGTGAGTAAATGCATTCTAGAACCTTCCTGCCCCTTTCCTGCCTATAAAAGGCATGCCTAGTGCCTTAGTTCAAAAGTTTTTACACACTCTGAAAATTCCGAAAATTCCAGCTCCTAAATTTTCCCCCAAGAAACATTTTCTGCAAGTTTTTAAGATTTGAAATTTGAATTTTAAATTCAAATACTCAAAATCTGAACTACTACAATTCAGAAATTTCCTTTTAGACTTTATTTTCTACCAAAAAATCCTAAAACAAATGAAAATACAGTAGAAAATCCAAAAAAAAAACACTGTTACATTGCATTTTCTGGGTTGATTCTCATCTCTTCTAGTTGCTGAAGTTTTCAAAGGGTTCCTAGTTCAATTTCGAGTAAATTTGAGGTCAAACAAGTGTATTTTGGTTTGATTTGTTGCTGTCGATTCCCTGTTACTCCTTCTTGGGTGTTGTGATATTGATTTGGACCTAAATTTGGTCCTGTTTGTTGCTGGTGTGAGCTTTGATTTGCTGAACTGTTGCTGACCTCTCTCTTTCTTTGTTACTTTACACTTCCAAGTACACACCTGAATCTGCACTGATGTAGCTTTGAATTGGAGTTGAAAATTCGAAAAATATTCCTCAGATCCATGCTCATTTGATCCCTTTTGCATTTGTAGTTTAAAATAGATATTAGTTGATATATACTGCTTAGTATAGCTTAATTTTGATATATTGTTTTTAATCCTTGGATTGTATAATTTGGACTGTTGGACTCTTGTGATAGCACATGTATTTTGTAATACTATTAGTTTGGTTGATTTAGGACATGTGAACTACTAAACCTTGTTAGAATTAGAGAAGTATGTTTCCAGTCAAGTAATTCAGTGTAGGTGTTGATACGTATTACAATGAATGCCTTGTGTATGCTAATTTGCTGCCAATAGGTAATATAGTCTGAGTATTCATTAGCCTTAGTTTTGCTTTGTGTAGTTTAATTCTTAAAATTAGGAGAATAACTGGAACAGGCAACTAATTTTGAAATCATGATCTTCATTTTATAGTAATAACTGGAAATTCAAACTATTGTGAGTAGATGGCATAAAAAACAGCTATAGCGTTGGTACTGATTGGAACTTGATTGTAAATGGATTACATGCTCCAGCTAATATAAGATCAGGCGTTCACATGTTCATGATCTCACTGTTAATCTAATTTGTTTGAGAATTAGGGTTTTAAAAATTAGGATTTTGAAAATCTTACTGTTAATTGTTCGTGATCTCAGTATATTGTTCACATGTTCACTCTAGGATGAATTTGAATGTTAAAAAAACAAATTGAATTAGAAATGATTATCAGACTTAAGTCCAATCCCTGGACCCTGATCAATAGTAAATTGGGCTTTGTCTCTGACTTCCAATTGGGCTAGGGTCCTTTGGCCCAGGCGTTTTGCAGCCCACAAGGTCATTTAATTTTGCTATTATTTGGGCTGAGTTTTTGAAATCCAAGGTCGAATTGCTGCCGGTTAAAATCTACATTAAGAGCATTAGGATTAATTTTAATAAAACATAAATTTGGGCTTTCGAGTTAAGTAGCGGGTTCAAATTAAGAGGTTTCCCCTTTTGTTTGAATCCGGACTTGCCCGAATTTTATAACATTAGTTAACTAGGGCTCTTTAGAGACAAATTCAATAAACAATTATAGTTTGCTCTAGGATGGCCCTTAAATAATAAAATGAGATGAGTCTCGCCAAACAAAAATGCATAATTTGCGGGGCCCTCATTAAATGCTTATATTAAAATACTTAGAATTTGGGGCGTGCCGTTTAGCGAATTTCACGGCCTCCCGTAAAGATAATAACCCGATAGTCGCTTTAGGCGCACTTTTAATAATTTTACCTTCTAAAATACGGGTGTGCATTTCATGCAACCCAAATCCAAATCCCAAAACGTTGAATAAGAATGTGTCGAGGATACAGGTGCATTTCATGTGACGTGATCCGAAAACACGTTTTTAAACGACGTTCACTTTCTTAAAAATTTCAAACTAGAAGCGGTGAAATAAGCCTAAAAATTGAACTATAGGATGACATGTATAAAATTAGATTGTTGGCAATTTATAATAATTTAAGCGACCGTGCTAGAACCACGGGATCCGGGGGTGTCTAACACCTTCCCTTGAGTCAACAGAATTCCTTATTCAGAATTTCTGGTTCGCAGACTCCAATTGGGAAGTCGACAATTTTCCTCGATTTGGGATGTAAGTTAAACCGGTGACTTGGGATACCAAAAGCCAATCTTATCCCAAGTGGCGACTCTACAAAATAAATAAATAATCTCATTTCGAATAATGTCACTTAAAATGGAAAAACTCCCTTATAGATTTATCCTTCGGGTAGGTGTGTAAAAAAGGAGGTGTAACAGTGTCCAAGTCAGTCTACTCACACCTTGGCTAATCCGCTAGTAATTGTTATCTAGTAGCAATACCAGAGCCAGGAATCTATACAAGGGGATTCAAAAATGTTATGCCGTGGATTTGAACCTATAACCTAAGCATTTTTTAACCCCCTTTGTGTTATGAATAGAATTCTACTTAGAGTGAATGTCTATCTTGTAAAGAGTTTTACTTTGTGACTAAGTCATTTTTCCCTTATAAATAGAGGGGTCTTACCCCATTGTAAATCATCCCAAAATTCAATAAGAATTCTCTCTCTCTCTTTCTCTGCAATATTGTTCTTCTTCTTTTATTATTTTATAACACGTTATCAGCACGAGACTCTAACCAATTGAGTAGAAGCTTTGGGATTGAGCATAATCATTATCAATTGTTCTATGAACTTACTTCATGATTAAATTCTGGATTTAAGGTAAGTATTTTACTTTTCTCTTTCAAATTCTTGACATTCTATAATTTGATTTTAAATACAAGCAAAGACGAAAAATTTTGTTTGCAACTCTAATGGAGTTTGAAAGAAATTATAACCACCCAAAGTGGTAAAATTTCTATGTCTTGCCATGATTAAATTCATGTATGATTGTGGGCAAAGAATTAAAAACTCGTCTCATTAAATTTGCTCCAATCTCATTCCATTTAGAGAATGTGATAGCAGTATGTGATAATTCTGAAAAAAGACAAAATTATTACTATGAAGGTATCAATGGATGTGGACGTGGCAATAGACGAAATTACAATCGTCATCATTGTAATACTGAGAATAATAAGGATTCTCAAAATAATCCTTCACTATGTGAAAGTAATATTTGTCATCGATTTGACATGAGATTTTATAAAGCACATATAGATGATTATGGTCCATTCATGATGTGAATGTGACAACATCTGATTTACGAATACATATTCATTCTTCAAAGAATATGAACGTGCTAGTGGTAGCGAATATACCACACTCACCTCTAGAAGGAGGTTTGAGATGATATAAGAAAATAATGTCATTATTATGGCATGAATGGTCATTGGTCACGTACCTACTGTACGCCAAAATATTTTGGCATTGTGATTATTAAAAGACAACGATAATGCAAGAACAGAACTTGCACATTTAATTTTGACCATAACCATAATGGTATAACTTTCTCTTTCAAAGAGATATTCACCATATGGGTGTTGATGAATATGTGGTAGTACAAAATTAATTGAGAGCTTTGGAAGAGCCAATTACCACTATTTTGGAGAAATACAATTGATTACCAATAAGGTATTGTGTTGTAGTAAGTCTCAAAGAAACATATTCAGTTTCCAAAGTATTCGCGAAAGCGGTTGATTATATTGAGACTATAAATAAAGGAAATATTTAATATCTTCTATTACTATAACTTGTAGCGGGATAATATGTATGTGAAAAGCTACCCGCTTTATTCTCCAATTTGTACTACATAAATAAAAGAATACCACAATGAAGTGGATATTTTATTGATATAAAACCCATATCGTAATAAACTTAGAGTTTATTCATAATTGCACACATCATGGTGTAAATCTGAAGTTTATCAATATTGATAATTTATTCAGTTGGCATAATTGGTTTAGCCATATCAATTTAAGTATGATGTGCAAAAATAAAAGAGAATTCACATGAGTAAATATTAAAGAACTAGAAAGTTCTTTACGAATTCTCTTACATTGCTTGTTCTCATTAATTAGTAGACCAATTAAAATTGGGATTGAATCCCATGAATGCTGGAAATATCAAAGGTGAATATGGGCCCATTCACCTGCCATGTATACCACATAAGATGCATCTATGAGATGGTTACATGTGCGATTATTATTAACCCGCAACCTGGTGTTTGCGAGGTAACTTGCTCAATAATTTAATATAGAGCATAATTTCCAGATTTTTTATTCAAGATAGTTCTTCTTGATAAGTTGGTTTACATCACAGCTGGTTTAGCAAAATAATTTATTGAGTGCCTCCACTTAATAGCTAAACTATTGCTTGTGAGAACAAAGTTATCTATATCAGTTTGATATACGTTATATACCAAAGTATATTATTTTCTCCCCTCACAAGTGGTTCAGGGTCAGGAACCAAATAATTCCATCTTATTATTATTTATGTGCGGTGTATATTTTGATTAACACCATAACGTACAAAGATGGGTTCTCAAAGTTGAGGAAACAAGTTAGTTTTTCTAACATGAGGGGGAGACAAGATACAACAGTTGAGAAAAAGTTACATGGAATGAATTATCATTTATACATCTAGATCCTCGAATAAAATAATATGAACTTGAAGTTCATAAAAGGATAATTCATGTGCAATTTATTGCAAAGCATGCCAGACGCATTTGCTGACCCAAAGAAAGTAACTATATTCTCATTGCAAATGCTCATATTAAGTCCTAGAAGGACAAAGTCTATGGTAAGCTTAAAGCGTATAGACAATCGGTTTCAAATAAACTTCTTGATAAAGAAGATGAGCAAATGATCAAAATGATCATAATAAAGGAGGCAAGTGATCTAGAAGATCACATGACATAACATTTCATAATATCTCATGAGAGATTCAGGTACCTGAATATATGAATGAAGAGATCTCTATGTTATGTCATTATGAAAATACATTGAAACTGATATAAAATCATTGTCGACGTCAACCTTCAAGAAGCTAGTGAACAAGATTGGGATGTGAAGGCTCAAGGATGTGAATTGATGCTCTCATCAGAGGGAGTTATTGCGCGTTGCACTCTTTTTTCCTTACAAGGTTTTGTCCTACTGGATTTTTCTTGTAAGGTTTTTAACGAGGCAACCAATAGACGCACTTCTAAACATGTGTACTCTTTTTCCTTTTCTAGAATTTTTTTCCCATTGGGTTTTCTTTTAGTTAAGGTTTTAATGAGGCACATTACTTATTGAGTAGACATTCAAGGGGGAGTGTTATGAATAGAATTCTACTTAGAGTGAATGTCTATCTTGTAGAGAGTTTTACTTTGTGACTAAGTCATTTTTCCCTTATAAATAGAGGGTTCTTACCCCATTGTAAATCATCACAAAATTCAATAAGAATTCTCTCTCTTTCTCTGCAATATTGTTCTTCTTCTTTTATTATTTTATAACACTTTGCCGCTTCACTAGAAATTTTTCATATGTCACGGGAACTCAACAGCTATTATATACAACCTAAAAAACTAGTTTTTGCCTTATTTACATTCAACGAACCTGGTAACTCTATCCACTAATGCTTAGACGATGGGAAGAATTCACCTACTATCACCTTTGGCTGATTCCAATTATTAGCAGTCCAGGTCTTCGATGCTAGGTCACTAGGAACTAAGCGATGATAGTATTTATTGTACCATTAGTTGTATTGTCATATAATTATCCCTTGGGAGGATCAAATAATAAATCAATGCAAGAAAAATTAGCAACACTACATCAGTAATATGAGCATAAACGATTACCATGCCAGAATGGCGATGAACAGAGTGAATCCGACGATTAGATCCCGGCAACATCATCTTAGACGCAATCAGCTTCTCAACTCCCTACAATTTCAAAATTCCCCAAAATATCAATCAATCAATAAAAACACTAGAACACAAAACCCTAAAATCAACCAAATAAAACAAAATACCAAAACTATTCCGTCCTTGCATTTGACTCCGACAACAGTACCACTGTTATCGACGGCTTTGCCGGCGTATTCGATCTGAAATACTCTGCCGTCCGGCGAGAATGTCGTCACCGATAAGTCATAACCTGTTCCTATGCTGCTCATGTTTTACTGATTTTACTGATACAGTTTTGAGTTCGAAGATTTTTGAACTATGAACGACCCAACATGGAAGAGGAGTTTTCTTTTGTGTCAAGACAGAAGAAGAGTCGGAAGGAAAGGGGAGGTTGTTTTGTTAAAATTCTTAGTTGGGGAATGGAGTTCAAATATTTTAAATATGGCCAGCCCCTTTTAAGTTGGTAAAAATAGCACGATCTAGCCAGTTTTCGGACTATTCATTCAAAAATAGCCAGCATTTATCAAATCAATGAAGTATAACTACAATTTTGCTGCAACAAATTCCGGTCTAGTATAATATACTGGAGTTCAGTACACCTGTGTATGAACTTCCAGCATATTATGCTAGAACTCCACCATATGGAAACTTCCAGCATAATATACTAGAGATTCGAGCACTTGTGTATGAGCTTCCAACATATTATACTGGATCACTATACTTTGTTGGAACTCCAGTATATTATGCTGGAGTTCTAGTGTCATTATGCTGGAACTCCATCATATTATGCTGGAGATCCAGCATACTTATCCTGGAACTCCAATATAATATGCTGCAGTTCAAGTATACTTATGCTGGAACTCCAACATAATATACTGGCGCATTTTTCAGGTTTTGAACAGTGTTTTCGCTCAGATTTATTTTTACATAAAACTAAATTTCGATTACTTTTGAAACTGGGCTATTTTTGAACGACCATTTGTAAATCTGGCTATTTTTGAATTTCTCCCACTGTCTTCAATGGTTACACAAGAACCTCAAATGACCCTTTTACCATTTTAACAATTCAAGTAATTATCAAATGTATCAAGTAAATACCCGGCCTAGTCAGCCCATGTCGGGTGTGACACACATTCCGAAACGCATGTTGCCTACCAATTCTTTTTTTTTTTAAGAATTAATTTGAAGTGGGCCCCAAAATTCAAACATCTTCTTCCAACCATTGCAGAATTAGTTGGTCATTATCGCCGCCTTCGCCGCCACCGTGGCTATTGAACCCACATTAGCAAAATAAATTTTTTTTCATCATATTAAAACCAATCATTAACCAAAAAAATTGTTAAATTCATAATTCATGAATGAAATCTCAGCATAATTACTTCATCCATCCATTTTAGAAACATTTGAAATTCAGTTGCTTGAATCAGAAAATCAACTAGACACTAATTCAAGAAAAATTTATCCAAATAATTAGAATACTCTACAGAGAATAATAATTGAAAATCCAAGTTCTGAATCATGAAATAAGAGAGAGAGAGAGAGAGAGAGAGAGAGAGAGAGAGAGAGAGAAAAGACCGAAGACGAAAAAAGTAGAGAGATGAAGAGATAGAGGTCACCGGAGGTGCCGAGCTTCGTCAATATAGAAAAGGTCCTAATTAGTTGTAGAATAAGAAAAAATTGGGATGAAAGAAAGGAGAAGTCAGAAAGGGATGAAGAAGAATATGTGAGTGGGGGGAGGGAGGGGGGAGGGAGAGGGTAGGAGAAGATGAATGGAGGGGTGGCCTCACGTTAGGTTAATAGGAATTCTTTTTCTTTTTTCTTTTTTGCTTCGTTTATTTTTTGTTAATTATATTTATCAGATTTTTATGTACAATTTATAGGTGTCATTTTTTTACTGTTAATTTGACAAGTCATTCGCGAGTGTAACTCACGCATATGGTCTGTTGAACTCGGATATTCATGAACGTTTATTTTTTACGAACTATAAGTGCCAAAATGATAAAAGGGTCAGTTGAGGACAACTTAAAGGGCGGTTTATGTATTTCGCCTTTAAATTATAAAACTGAAAAAATAAACTCTTGGTCATATATATAAAGAATAATCTTAAAATGGAATCTAAAGTTTATAATTTGTCCAAAAACCAAAGTTAAAATTTGTAAAGCTAAAGCTAATAAAACTACAAATGCTAACTATTATAAAAGATATTATAGTCAACTCCCAACATATAGTGGTGTGTGTATCTACAAGTCAAGGGCAAACCTCAGTGTAGCACCTCTAAAGCTTTCACTAGACGTCAAGTTTTGCATTCCAAAGGACAAGGTAAATGTGAATCTCCAAGCGACACCATTAACTTCCAGGGCTGACCAATTATCCATGAAGTATGCATATGCAATCAAAATGAGCATCCACTCTCTAAGCATCACTATTCTCTTCCCTTTAATGAATGAATACAGAACATACCAATAAACACATATATAGTGCAACATGAGCTGCTAGTAGAAGCATGTATACAGGTACTATTCATACAATTTAAACCAATATGCACCGCCATGACACCTCCATATTGGGCATGTAAACATGTCAATACCACTGGATACTATCCTAACAGTGCATATATGCACAAATAGTAGCTAACAGACCTTGTAACAACATTTAATCCCAGTTTATGCTCACCTTAGTTTGGAGGTTCAACCACCACTGATAAGTTACAAAATTATGAGACATCTGAGTGTATACCATGTAGCTAATGCATATAACAAACAATGACCTACAATTAGACTGAACTAAATACTGCATGCTTTCTAATAACCTTCATATATCATTAAAATACCACCAGAATGAGCATGAAACCATGCTAATACCACTAGAAAGTACCCTAACAGTGTACATACTATAAGCATACCAATACCTTGAGGTGGTTGGACTTTTTCTTTCATAGCACACTTCTCTACGTACTCCTTCAGTTTTAAGTCCTCAAACCCCAAGTACGCATTTAACATGTGCTAATCAAACTTCACCTTAAGGTTGCGTACTTTGATCATTTTGGCCTCTTCTTAATGTAAGAAATGTTGGCGTGGAACTCGCGAACAAGGTACTCCTTAGCATCTACCACTCTCTTGGTGAACAATATCGAACCCTTCCTCTCTTTGAAGTAACTCACCACTACAGGGTTGTATGTCTCTAGATCCTTCAACAGAAATTTCCTTTCAAAGGTCAAAGATCTCGTGGGCCACTATATTTGGAAGTAAGTGAAGACAGCCAAGCTAATGAATTTGTCCTCCCATATCTCATTCTTCTTTGGTCTCTCCACACCAACGGATGTACCCTTTCCCCATCTACTATTATCAGGGACATCCTGAACAATTTGCGCATCTGTCTCTGGAACAGCTGCCGGCTCAGAAGTCTGGCTAGAATTTTTCGAACCATCGGAAATGTTGTGAGATGAAGAGGCCTTATCCATGAGCTCAAACCGCCACTGCAAGAGAGGTCTGCACCCCTCCCTCTGCCTGTGGCCTTCTTCCCGATAGATTTGGGCTGGCCAAGGGACAAGGTACCTCTACCTCAAGCTGCCCTTTGTATTTTTGTCGCGGCCGCAAGATCGAACCATTGTCTTTATCAAAGCAAAGATGAGTGTTAGTTGCAAGTCACCGTTCAACACATTCAAGAATTGTGTAGACAAGAGGTAACATTGTGGATACAGTGAGGTAACTACAAAAATAGCATGTTGCAGGTGTGGGGCACTGCGGTTCGCATATTTTTAATGTGCAATCGCAGAAAGGGAGTGCGGACCGCACAGTTGCAAGAGCATACAAGTAAACTTTAGAGGCTCAAAACCTTTTCTCTGAAGATAGTGCAGAGGTCATTTTGCGGCCGCAAAATGCATCTGCAGTCCCCACATTATTAGTGCGATCAACACATGTTGTGGCCAAATGCACACGCAAGTATACGCGGTCGTTAAGTAATAAAGTGACTAAAAGTCGGATGTCGAAGCCACGAGGACCTGTGATTAACTATTAACTAAATTAGGCTATCTTAATTATCTAAACAATAATTAAACTAGAAGTATTTAATTCTAAACTAATTAAAATAAATAAAAACAAATAATGAACTTTGGACAGCGAATGAGCAGATTTTTATGATATCAATGTAATGAAAATGATCTAGGGTTATGGGCTATCTAACATTCCTATTGTATTCTTCAAATGAATTAACTAACTAATTTATCTAGTTTATTGATTGACAGGGTTAATATTGCTCATAAGAATCTGTCGAGTTCTTGCTCGTATATTCAAGCTAACCTCACGCCTATATGTCTATGGAGTTAGAATCAACAAGAACGCATTTATAATTCCTGTAAATCAACCAAGCAAGGCAATTAGGTATATGTCTATCCTAACCGCGAATCCGTTCCCCGATGCCCAGGTTCAAGAACTTGCTCTACTCAATCCTATATGCAATCTAAAATTCTTAATTTCGAGTTCAACTCTAGATTCGTAGATAGTATTCAATTAGTGATCAAACAATCAAATAATTAAGTGCAGGATTGAATAAATAAACCAATACAATAAATTAAAAAATTAAAATCAATATCCGAATAACAACAGTCATGAAAGAACCACAACCCTAGAACGTGAAGTTTAGCTCTACATAGACATGGTAGCAAAACAACAAATCATACAAAGAAACATAAAAATTACTAAGTTTGGTGGAAGAAAAGATGAAACTCCGCCTCCACAGCAGCTATGTGCTCTTCCTTGGTCAAAATAAAAATTACGTTTAATGACTATTAATAAGTGTAGGAAAAAGCCTAGACAAAATAACCAAATCCAAGTAAAATATGGACAAAAATCTCCGTCCAAAACTCGTCACTACATAACTGACTTGTGCCTGCATTGCTACCTAACTTTGCTGCTCCGTAAATCTCAAGTAAGCTTTCCTTGTTTATCTTTTCTTGATTTAATTATCACCCCTCATTATATCTTCATGAGGTTATTATTTGTAGCGTATAAAATACACATAAAATCTTTACTTTCCTTCCAATTTTATCTTTAAAGTACCTACACATAAAATAAATTCAATTAATCACAAACATAGTACAATTTAGCATTAAAATACTAAAATCTAAGGTAAGCAATGCACTAAGAATATATAATTATAGCCAGACATCACTATCCCACACTTAAACGTTGCTCGTCCTCAAGTCAACCAACAATTTATATTTACCAGATTTGAAGCACACTACACCAATGACCATGGTTGATAGCAACAATTAAACTCTAGCATATGCAATTATCATACACTTCCCTTTACTTATGTCATTCTTCAAAAATATTCAAACAAAGACAATATGCTCACAACAATCCTAGCCTCAAAAACCGACTCAATAATGCACTCATGGCTTGAACACCCAACATCCTAGAGAAGTCTAATAATGTTACTTATCCCTCGTGAAACCATGTGCCCTCACAATAAGAACAAGAGAGTAAGCTGAATCCACACATTCGAATCTCATGCTCACATATATCAAAGAAAATCGCTCGCCCTCACAAAAGAAGTCACATGCATGTAATTGGTACCATAGGCTTGCCCTTAATATAAATCTCTACTAATGTAGGCTCGCTCAATCTAAAATCAACTAGGACTTTTTCATGGTTGTAATGTGGGCTAAGGGACGGGTAGGATATATTTAGGAATAGTGACTAACCCTCCTAAGTACGTTAACACACCACATAATCAACTTTAAGCATAAATTCTTCAATTCGCTTCACTCTCACAAACAATATCACCCCAAAAATACTCCCTTCTTCTTTAAGCACTACATTAATTCATACCCACTAGCAAGAACAAGATAACAATTTATTCATCTCTATTTTTTTTTCTTTTTTTCTTCAGATTATTCTTCTTTTTTTTTTCAATTTCCGCTAGTGGCGTATTATTAAAAAAAACAAGTGCACATTTCTTCCTTTTATTGGTTCCACTCAAAAGCCACCCACACTTAGTTCCTTCTTACTTCTTTTAGCTCTCATCTCACAATTAAAGTGCTTTAAGAGGAAAAGGGATCAAAACAATGTCAATTAAGAATAAAAGGATATAGGCTTGTAATGTGGGTGCCAAATAAAAGTCTATAGGCTCAAAAGGGTTAATTAGGGAAAATTTTTATTTGTGATAAGTAATAAAGCTCAAAAAAGATCAAAGAAAACCTAAAATTATTTTTCAAACCGAACATCACCTAAATTTCGCTTCAACTTACATATCGGGCAAGTTCTAGACTCAATCACAATAACATGAACTACACAAAAACCTCACCACACATGGCATATGACTCACTAAGGATGGTCCCATTCCGACTCTACAAAAAATGCAAGTATTCACGGAGTCACGAGATATTAAGCATTAAGCACAAGTGAACATAAGTCAAGAAAACGAGACATAGGTGCTAGAAAACATGCTAGCCAAGTAAGCAAGGCATCATCAATAATTTCAAATCATAGGTAAGATAGTACACATGCCAAAGCCTAAATATGTTACTATCAAACAAGTCAAGGGCGCCTAGGTTTATCTCATCTTTCTTCCTCAATTTTATTCCCCAAATTCCTAATCTACTCTAAAAGAAAAAAAAACTACCCGGTTTAAACTACATCCCTTGGAAAAGAACCGAGGCACAAAGAAAAATCACGGGGAATTATTACTAACTAAAGAAATTTAAAAGACATATTTTTGTGTTTTTTTGTTTAGACTTTAATCCCTCAAGAAAACTGTCTAGGAGATCCATCGTCGGGAAAAGTCCAAATTTTTCAATTATTTTTTTGATTTTTTCTCATAGCTACTAAAATACTACACAACTACAAAAACAAAAATAAGAAGTTAATATTTTTCTAACATCCTACTACTAATTGTATAGAGAAATTTTTTCACCCCACTTAAAAGAGTGCAATATCCCAATGCACAAATAAAGCAAAATAATAATAGGGGTGGTCAGGAAACTCCCTGAAAGGCCAAAGGCCGAAGCAATAGTTGCTCACGAGGTACTCAGCCTTCCCCCAAGCATGGTCTTTTGTGTTAGCACCCCACACTTAGTTCTCATCATCTAACTTGCTTTTGCACTATTCCAATGGCTTTGCTTCTTATGTTTATAATCCTACAAAACAAAAACAACACTACAAAGATAATAGAAAAATAACAAAAAAAAATATTTAAAAGGAAGCAATAAAGTTGGGTTGCCTCCCAACAAGCGCCTAATTTAAAGTCGCGACACGACTTGAACCACGTTTTGCTTCCACCTTGAACTTATGAATTGTACCCCTAACAGGGCATCCAGTATGTGGCTATGCTCCTGTAAGACCCCATGAAATCCCTATTCAAAAATCCAGATTCTGTGGTGCCAAGTTAGGAGCATGTGTTAACAATTCATAAATATACTCGTCGCGGCGTGGACCTTTTTGGATTGCATATTGCATTAAAAGTCAAGAATAAGTTTCCAGAAAAATGCAAGAAATGCGGTCCAGAATACGGTCGCATAATAGAAATACGAACCGCATATCTGCCGCAGAGTGAGGCAGAACGTTGGTTAAAATTGAAGTCAGTTATGCGGTCGCATAATCGAAATGCGGACCGCATAGTCGTCGCATATTTTCCTTCGAATTTTGTAAGGGTCAGTTCTGCGGTGCACTTTGCGATCGTAGAACATGAATGTGGATCGCATGCTTACCGCAGACTGAGTCAGAATGTTTAGTTTTTGGGGAATATTTTGCGGTCCATTATGCGGACCGCATGTTTACTCTGCAATCGCAAATGCGATCGCATATTTGACTCGAGGCTCCCAATTTTCTAATTTTTAACCCGACCTCCCTGTCGATATATTTGATATTATAGCTCATTTTAAGCAATTCTTCTGAGACTTTTAGAGAGAGGGGGGGCTCTTAGAGGTGGAAAGTGTCACCCATCAAATTCTCCTTGAGACTTGCTAAAACATTGAAGAAAATCAAGTGAAGACACCTAAATTTTCATTCCCAAGAGGTAATATTCATAACCTCAGCTCTTATTTCTACACTTAGATACATGGGACCAGTAGAGAAGTAATTCAAGAGTATAAGAGTGATATTCTCTACATGCATGTCAAACCATAGGGTATTGGAAGGTAGAAAACTAAAAAGAAGGCAATTGGGTGTATAAAATGATAGGAATTCCTCACAAAAAGGGGCTAAGATCACGATGCACCTGTAGTGTTTGATGATATGCTCGAACCAAGCTAGAACTTCAGT
>MU759772.1:3713-16263 GCA_026770625.1 Nicotiana glauca | reverse complement strand
TAGCCGATCGGGTCGTGATCGGACACCATGCCGCACACATGGTGGTAATGTGCTGATATTGAATTCCGGATAAGGGAAATGAAATATTGATTGAGAGTAATGCCTCCAATGAGGTGACCTAGCCGGTCGGGTCGTGACCGAACTCCGCTCGAGATGGCGGTGGTAATGAGAATAGTGGTGAACACGTGATAGATATGCCCAAATCTATGTTGTGAAAATTGTATGAAAGATTATATGAATTGTTTCTTTGATTTGCCCGTATTAATTGCTTGTATCTATTTGATAGTTCTTTCTAGTAAAATGGTATTTAGTTATACATACCAGTACAATTCAAATGTACTGACATCCTTTTTGCCGGGGGCGCTACATTCGTGTTATGATTGTAGGTGGCTCCATAGCGGATAGTGCCGATCGTGTGTAGTGGAGCATTTTTCTACTCGAAGTCTTGGTGAGCCCCTTTTTCTTCCATGGGGCTATATGGTGTATCTTTTATTATTATAGCTTTCCACTTTTGAGGTATAGCCGGGGCCTTATTGCCGGTATAGTTATGCTTATCTATTGTATCTTTAGAGGCTCCAAAGACACTAGTGTGGGTTATGTACGGGTGTTCGGGGAGTCCACTATATATGTTGTAATCCTAAACTTTTGATCTCTATAAACTGTAACTCTTATAGAACCCTTGAAGCTAGCTCATGTACGGTAAATCTTTGTAATATGAAATGAACCAATGATGCAGTATGCACCATGTATTCTCGTCTAAATTAATGAAAGGCATGGGTTTCATATTCATATTAATTTGGGGTAGAAAGTATTCGGTAAGGCTTGCTCAGTCGGGTTCACTTGATTGAGCGTCGGTCGCGCCTCCCGAGGTTGGGGCGTGACAACTCCTTTAGTGGGGCTACAAAGATAACCAGGCCAGCTAATAAATTTTTCACTCTGCACTTCTCGACCTTTAGATGAGGAATGTAATTTTTGCTTTTTGGCACAACAACTTCAAGAATATAGACACTCTTTGACTCCCTCATAGGCACAGATGGCTCGATTACAATCTTACTATCTAAACATAGTGTGGAAAAATGATTAGAATGAGGTCTAATGCGCCATAACTTGTGAATTTTACTACTATTTGCATCCCCATATTTACACACTCTCAAGTCTCCCAAAGTAATGTTATCTACTCCCTCGCATGACTTTAGCACTCTTTTCAATATTGGCATCCTCGAGAAAAACATGGTCTAGTGATTGGTATTCTCATTTTAGCTCCTCAATTTGGTCTAGAAGATTTTTTTCAGCTTCACACAACTCATTATTAAATTGTTGGGTGTTACACGCATCAACCTTTGCATTCAAATCTGCATCTAAGTTATGTAAAACCAAGCCAAAATTATCAATTTTATGTGTAAGTTCATCTCTATCCTTAGACCAATCATTTACCAACGTTGTTAGAAGATAACGTCGTTTCTCATATTCGCCTAATCGAGAATATATTTCCCAATACCAACCCTTACTCCCATATTCAAATTCAGACCTCCCGGAGTTTAGATCATGACAAGCCCAAAAACACGGGCTATAAAAGTCTTCCGTCAACCAAGCATCTTCATCAATAACCTTACCTCCAGATATTTCATCTCCAGATGTCATGCTGAGAGAACTAGAAACACACTAAGAGAAAAATCAAATAATTATAAAAATAAAATATTTACAAAAAGAGAAAGAAAAAAAACTTGTAAAGATAAAAGTAAAGTCTAATCTAGAAAAATAGTTAATTTCTAAGTCCCCGGCAATGGCGCCAAAAACTTGTTGCGGCCAAACGCACACGCAAGTATACGCGGTCGTCAAGTAATAAAGTGACTAAAAGTCGGATGTTGAACCCACGAGGACTTGTGATTAACTATTAACTAAATTAGGCTATCTTAATTATCTAAACAAGAATTAAACTAGAAGTATTTGATTCTAAACTAATTAAAATAAATAAAAACAAATAATGAACTTTGGACAGAGAATGAGTAGATTTTTATGATATCAATGTAATGAAAACGATCTAGGGTTATGGGCTATCTAACATTCCTATTGTATTCTTCAATTGAATTAACTAACTAATTTGTCTAGTTTATTGATTGACAGGGTTAATATCGCTCATAAGAATCTGTCGAGTTCTTACTCGCCTATTCAAGCTAACCTAACGCCTATATGTCTATGGAGCTAGAATCAACAAGAACACATTTATAATTCCTGTAAATCAACCAAGCAAGGCAATTAGGTATATGTCTATCCTAATCACGAATTCGTTCCCCGATGCCCAGGTTCAGAACTTGCTCTACTCAATCCTATATACAATCTAGAATTCCCACTTTTGAGTTCAACTCTAGATTCGTAGATAGTATTCAATTGGTGATCAAGCAATTAAATAATTAAGTGCAGGATTGAATAAATAAACCAATATAATAAACTAAGAAATCAAAATCAATATCCAAATAACAACAGCCATGAAAGAACCACAACGCTAGAACGTGAAGTTTAGATCCACATAGACATGGTAGCAAAACAACAAATCATACAAAGAAACATAAAAATTACTAAGTTTGGTGGAAGAAAAGATGAAACCCGACCTCCACGGCGGCTCTGTGCTCTTCCTTGGTCCAAAATTATATAAAAATTGCGTTTAATGACTATTTATAAGTGTAGGAAAAATCCTAGACAAAATAACCAAATCCAAGAAAAATATGGACAAAAATCTCTGTCCAAAACTCGTCACTACGTAACTGACTTGTGCCCGCATTGCTGCCTAACTTTGCTGCTCTGTAAATCTCCAGGTAAGCTTTCCTTGTTTATCTTTTCTTGATTTAATTATCACCCCTCATTATGTCTTCATGAGGCTATTATTTTTAGCATAGAAAATACACATAAAATATTTACTTTTCTTTCAATTTCATCTTCAAAGTACCTACACATAAAATAAATTCAATTAAGCACAAACATAATACAATTTAGCATTAAAATCTAAGGTAAGTAATGCACTAAGAATATATAATTATAGCCAGACATCAGGTAGACCTCTGATGGACTTAAGTGTGGCCTCTCTTAGATTTATGTGGTACGCATAATTAAAGTGTGGCTGCAAAAGCACTTGCCTTACCGGGTTGCTCGAAATACAAACTACGGACTGCATAAATTCAAGTGCGGTCGTAGATTCCAAATTTTATGAACACACAATCATTTTTTACTTAGATTTTACAATTACTTGTACAAATCGGTATGGCGACATGGTATAAATATGAAAATTCACTAACCCAACCCATTAGAGCATGTATTATCAACTACCATATACAGATCTACCCCATAAGGACACATGGATGAACTCTAATAACAGATGGCCTAAAAAAGAAACAAAAAATGATCTAACACAAAAATTAACATGGAATGGAGCATACCAGATAGGGTGAATGCATTAGGTATGTAAGCATAGGTAGGTGTGGGGGAACCATGAAAATCTCTTAGGAAAAATTGCAGAGTAGCAGTGATTGTGAGGAGAGTGAAAAGTGTAAAATAAACTCAAAAATTCTACTTATACTAAGAGCCAATAGACGGAAAAGGGGTCGAGTGCAGCGACATAATTCCATGTGCAGTCCGCACTCCTTCACTTGAGACTAACTTCTCTGAACCAAATGTGCGGTCCGCACATTTTTTAGTGTGGCCGCAGATTTCCACTTGCGATTGCAGATTAGTCCCGCACTGACAAACTCAAACTTCAGAGAGTTACATTTTCACACTTTGGCAAGCTTCCAATTGTGCGATCTGCGTGTGAAATGTGCGGTCACGCATGTGCTTCTATTGTGGCACATAAAATTGTGCGATCCATATAAATAAAGGGTGGTCGCAGTTCCTTCAACACTTAGCCATTTTTTAGTCCACCCTTCTTGCAAGTTACACTCAACCCTGCAACACATTTTAATTCAATTTAGAACAACAAACAACATCTAACTACAAAAGAAAAAGGAAAAGAACATGGATTGCCTCCCAAGAAGCGCCTGATTTAGCGTCGCGGTACAACGCAATGTCAAATCATCCTCAAGTGAAGTAAATGACCACCACTACATATATATCTCCAACCTTACCCAAGTAGTGATTAACTCGGTGACCATTGACTCAGAATACTTTATTGTTTTTGTTCTTCAAATCTAATGCACCAAAAGGTGTCACACCATCAATTTCAGATGGACCACTCCACTTGGATTTTAGATTCCCGGGAAACATTCTCAACCTTGAGTAAAACAATAATACAAGATCTCCCACATTGAACTCTTTATTCCAAATGTATTTTTTATGAAAATATTTCATCTTTTCTTTGTACAACGACAAACTCGCATATGCATGATACCGGAATTCATCCAATTCATTCAAACGTGTAACCTACACGCTACATCCTAATTAAGATTCAATTTCTTTGGAGTCCACATTACTTTGTGCTCTAGTTCCATCAGAAGATGATAAGCTTTTAATTATGTCCAAATCTCACTACAAAAAAGTAAACACGGTCTCATGCAATATAATTTACCCAACTATGAGCCGGGAGCGAATCTCATTGAGAACAATATGTAGGCGATTAGGTGTGTAAGAGAATTATTACTTATTATGCTAAGCCAAATACTTAGAATGATTTTTGAAAATATTTATGTATAAATGTGAAAATAAAAACTAACCTAAAAAGAAATTAAAATGATCAATGGCTACAAGTATGGATACAAGAAAAATTATACTCAAGTAACGATCCAATGTATTTCACAATTTAATAAATATGAGAGAGCTTATGCTAATTAGCCTCGAGTAATAATTCTATATTAGCTTCTTCCAAAGACTAACAAGACTTTCTAATTGAATTATCCCTAAAACAATTAAGAGATTAAGCACATCCAAATATGGATACAAGTAGTTCAATCATATCCCTTGGTAGAATCTATAAAGTGAGGGTTAAAGCTTCAAGTTTTACCCCAAATTATCTTTTTCAAAATTAATTCGAAGTAAGTGGGCGAGTCCCAGGGTTAGCTAATCCCTTTGGAAACATTAAAAAACAAGAGTAATTAAAGAAACAATAACTCACTTTATAATAAATAAAATCCGTTCAATACATAAGCATAACAAGATATTTAATCCATACCTTAAATATGAATATTCTCATAAACAAGATTCAACTGTTGGAAAAAATACTATATAGTTATATATACAATGCAATGCAAGAAAATAAAAAAATAAACATAAATGGGTAAGAAATTCTCAAGCAAAAGCTTCAAATCTTCAAGACCCAAGTGTGTGGGCAAGAACCCTAGCTTTCAGAACTTGTGTTCTCTAGTCTAAGGACTGAAAATAAGCCAAAGATGTGTTTCCAATAGGCTAGGTCGTGTATTTGTGGGTTTGGAAACAAAAAAATGTGATTTGCCAAAATTACCCATAGTTGAAGCCCGTTGATCGCACCTGCGGAAAACTTCTCGCACACAAAAGGGCTCATGAAGTCAATGCCCCAGACATCGAAAATATCAATCTCCAAGATGGTTGTGAGGGGCATTTAATTTTTCTTTAAGATTCCACCGGCCCATTGACATTCATCACATCTTTTCACCAAATCACTAGCATCCTTGTAAAGAGTAGGCCAATAGGAACCACAACTGAGAACTTTGGTCATTGTTCTTATTCCACCATGATGACCCCTATGTAGTGAAGAATGTCAAGCCCCAAGAATATCACATTTCTCTTCTTTTGGTACACACCTCCTAATCACCCCATCTGTACAAATTTGAAAAAGGTATGGTTCATCCCAATAATAATCTTGATAATCGCTTTTGAGCTTCTTCCTTTGGTTTGAAGAGAACTTATCTGGAATAATTCCACTCACAAGAAAATTTACCAAGTCCACTAACCATGGCACCTCTTTCATTGAAATTAACAAAAAGTTTCTCATCGGGAAAGGAGTCATTAATTTTAAGTCCATCATGTAGCCTACCCTCCTCCTCCTCTAAACGAGACAAGTGATCCGCCACTTGGTTTTCACTACCTTTCCTATCTTCGATACCCATATCAAACTCTTGAAATAAGAGTACCAATCTTATCAACCGAGCTTTGGAATCCTTTTTGCTCATAAGATAACGAACTGCTGCATGGTCTCTCTGGACAATAACTTTGACACCCGTCAAGTACGGACGAAACTTCTCAGTTGCAAACATAATATCAAGGAGCTCTTTCTCCATAATGGTATAATTAAATTGGACATTATTTATGGTCTTACTAGCATAGTATACCGGACGCAAACTTTTGTTGATATGTTGCCCCAAAATAGCCCCAACCGCTACGTCACTTCTTTTTGCTCAAAATATGACGAACCACTGCATGGTCCCGGTGGATAATAACTTTGATACCTATCAAGTACGGATAGAACTTCTCAGTTGCAAACATAATATGAAGGAGCTCTTTCTCTATAATGGTATGATTGACTTGGGTGCTAAGACCTAACCACTACGTCACTTGCATCACACATGAGTTCAAAACGAAAACTCCAATTCAGAGTGGTAATGATTGGAGTAGTTGCCAACTTGAGCTTCAATAGTTCAAATGCCCTCAAGCAATCATCATTGAAATTGAACTTGGCATCCTTCTCAAGGAGCTTGCTCAATGGGTTCACCACTTTAGAGAAATCTTTGATAAAGCACTGGTAAAAACTCGTATGGCCTAGGAAACTCCACACACCCTTCACTGAAGTTGAGGGTAGAAGCTTAGAAATCACCTCAATCAATTGCCTTGTCAACATCAATTTCAATCCTTGAGATTTTATGGCCAAGGACAATATCTTCCTCAACCATGAAATGACATTTCTCCCAATTGAGTACCAAGTTGGTTTCTTCACATCTAGCCAACACTTTTCCAAATCTGCAAAACAATCATCAAAAGAATCCCCAACCACCGATAAGTCATCCATGAAAACTTCAAGGTAGTTATCCACCATGTCCATGAAAATACCCATCATACACATTTGAAAAGTTGTTGGTGCATTGCACAAACCAAATGGCATCCTCTTGAAAGCAAAAGTACCATAGGGATATGTAAATGTTGTTTTCTCTTGATCTTCTACAATAATGAGAATTTGGTTGTATCCCGAGTGCCCATCAAGAAAGCAATAGAAAGCACTTTCAGCCAATCTATCGAGCATTTGATCTTGATCGGCTCCAACCTATACCACTATAAAATGGCAAAGAGTGGTCGATGTAGCTTTTACCCGAAAGGTGGATCGATATCCACAAGGAGCTAATATTGATTTGGAATTGGGTTTCTATCCAATCTTGCTATGCGCGTTGTTCGTAGTTACACTTCTAATCGTGCTTTATTTTGTTTCTACTCTACTTTTAATGCTACTGAATGATGAAAATAATCTAAGTATAATGTTTTTGTAGCATTTTTCTCAATTAATAAAAGGCAGCAGGGAAGTGACTTACACCTAGGCGAGTATCAATGGGGTCTAGAATTTAGGACAAACTTGTTATATTTGGGATCATGATATAACCTTTGCACATAAGTACTCACTATATACCTCTTGGTAGTTCGAGTGACTTTGCCCTAATTGGCTTTCTCAAGCCCAATTGGGTGTTCAAAAAATGCAAGAAAAATTAGCTCAAGTCCGGTATTACTATCTCTAGGTTTAAACCTCTAATTGGGGTTATCAAGTCAATGCACCCCAATTCCTTGTTAGCCTAAATTTCCTAGACTTAGCCTCTCTTTATCAAGAAGAGTCTAAGTCATAAAGGCACAAATCAATGTTCGCAACCACCAATACAACAATTAAAGCATGAATCAAGCTAAATATTATTAACCCGTAAACAATTAAGTCCTAAAATTAAAGACCCGTTAAATACTCACACTAGGGTTAGGTAACAACCCTAGCTTATGGGTTTAGCTACTTATAATCAAGGTAGAAATCAAAGGTAGAGAGAAAATATAAGACATAAAAGTTAATTACAAGAATAAAATCTAAGATTAATAGCTAAAAATGCTCTAAAATTAATCTAAGTAGTAAAATACAGCTGTTCACCAGCTCCTCAAAAAAAAAAAGATGACCTAAAAATGTGAAAAAGATCTATTTATACACAGCTAAAATTATTGAACAAAAATACCCCTACGGAGGTTTCGCTATCAGCGAAATACTGAGTGCCTCAGGTTTGAACTTCCATGGCTGCACAACAGCAAGCGCGGATCGCGTTTCTTCCATTTTGGACTGGGACAGGGCTTGATTTTGCTAGGAGCGTAAAAGAGACCGCCCCAGCGTTAATATGTTTACGGACAACGCTCTTCATTTCAGCTCAAATTTCCAGGCCTCTGAATCTCTATTTTGCCCTCAGTGGAATTTGCACCATGGTCGCGTCAGGTATTTTGCGACCGCACTATTTCATCGCGGTCAGCGGTACTGTCTGCATCCAAAACACCTTATCTGAACCTTAATTCATTGTCAGCGTAATTATGGGTGCCTCGGTGGTGGACCTTCCACGGCTGCTCTTTTCCTTTGCTGTCAGTGCTTTTATTTCAGCTTTGAACTTGTGCAGGTTTAATTCCTTTATGAGCTTGTAATGACTTTCTTGCTTATTTTGACCAAACCCTACAAACAAGCACAATAAGTTAGTTTTCGGGAATCTTTTACACATTTTTTATCCAAAACCTAAGCAAAAGAGAGCATAAGATAGGCTAGAATCTGTAGTTATCAGATCTAAGAAAGAAAGTGGAAACTAATCCTTTCTTGTTACTTTGTTGAGCTTGCGATAATCCATACAAACCCGCCAACCGGTTACCATTCTTGTCGGAATCAATTCATTCTTATCATTGGAAACCACCATCAGACCCCCCTTCTTCTAGATATATTGAACCAGAGAGGTCCATGAACTATCAGAGATAGGGTAGACAACTCCGGCATCCAACCACTTGATAATCTCCTTCTTGACAACTCCTTGCATAGAATCATTGCGTCTTATTTGATGTTCAATGGACGGTTTAGCACCATCCTATAACTTGATCTTATGCATGCAAAAGATGGGGCTAGTGCCCAGAATATCTGCCAAAGTCCACCCAATAGCCTTCTTTCTCCTTTATAACATCGTAAATATGGAATCAACCTGCACTTTAGTCAAACAAGAGGAAAGAATAACTTGTAAAGTAGAACAAGGGCCAACAAATTTACACCAAATGTGTGGGGGCAATGGCTCAACTCCAAAGTAGGTGGCTCTTCAATAGAAAGCTTTGTAGGAGGAGTCTTCCTATTTTCAAGATCCAAAGATAATTTTTGGGGTGCGTAGTTGTACGACCCTATTCCTTGCAAAGAATTCACGCACTCCATGAAACCATCCATCTCATCATAATCAAAATTAAGAAAAATAGCCTTCAACATATGACCAACATTGATAGTAGCACTTGTATCATCAACAATAACATCGGTCACTAAGTCCATAAAAGAACATACCTCATTGCTATTTGGTTGCCGCATGGACTTAAACATATAGAATACCATTTTTTCATTACCAACCCGGAAAGTGAGTTCTCCGGCTTTTACATCACAAAGAGCCTTACCCGTAGTAAGGGAAAGTATCCCAAGAATGATCGGCACGTCATAATCAACTTCACAATCTAGAATGACAAAGTCTGCCAGAAGAATGCATTTATCAACTCGGACCAAAACATCTTCAGTCACACCCAACGATCTATTCATAGTACGATCTGCCATTTGCAATCTCATAGAAGTAGGTCATGGTTGACCAATCCCCAAAGTCTTGAAATCCTAATAGGGAATCAAATTTATATTTGCCACAAGACCAAAAAGAGCCTTAGTGAACTCGGCACTTCCAATTACATAAGGAATTGTTAAAGAACCGGGATCCTCCAACTTGGGATACATTGAATAAACAATCGCACTCATTTGATGAGTGACTTTGATAGTCTCAAAATTCATCGACCGCTCCTTTGTCACAAGATCCTTCATAAACTTTGCATAACTAGACATTTGTTCCAAAGCTTCTACAAATGGCACAATGATGGAAAGACTCTTCATAATTTGAGCGAACTTCTTGAATTGATTCTCACCATTTTTACTTGGCATGTCTTTGAACGTATGGAGGTGGAGGCTTAGGCAATGGTGCCTTTGTCTTTTGCACTGCCGGTTCTAGTATGTCAATGATGTGTTCCCAGATGGGTTCACCTCCTCTTGAGTCTCTTCCACACTATCATCAATATCAATCCGAACTTCCTCATTTGCTTGAACAACATTGTTTGGGATCTCTTCTTCTTGCATCACTTGGTCATCATCGACAAGTTGCCTTTCACTTGACGTGGGTGCATTCTTGCCTCTTCCACTTTTTGTGATAACCACCACAACATACCATATTGTTACAACTCTTTGGGTTCACCACCGTGTCACTTGGGAGTGCACCCTTAGGGTGAGAAATTAAAGCTTGAGAGATTTTCCCTATTTGAACTTCTAGGTTTCGGATTGATGTATTATGTGAGGCGAGTTGGGCATCTGAATCAACATTTTTTTCCATCATTTGCTTGAACATATTCTCAATACGTCCCATCTCAATATTTGAAGAACTTAAACCATGGGAAGGATTAGGAGGTAGGTTGCTCGGTTGTTAATACATTGGGGGCCTTTGAAAACCCTACCCCCGGTTGCCTTGATTGTTAAACCAACCACCTTGGTTGTTGCTTCCCCAATTTCCTTGGTTGTCTCCACTCTGATTTCCTTGAATGTCTTTGTTATGCCAATTCCCTTGGTTATTAGAACTCCAATTTCCATGGTTGTTTTGTAGTCTCCATTGTTGTTGGTTTGGGCATTATAAGTTGTTTCTTTGCCCTTGAAATTGTTCACATATTGTAATTCTTCCATTTGCTCATTATAAGATTCATCTTAATCAAAACCACCATCATCGTGCATATAGTTCTCCACTCGGGTTTACATTTGTGGACCCTTGGTCCTTTTCTTGTTCATCAAAACATTAACTTCCTCCATAGCATGAACTTGTTTAGGGGTTTGCACTTGATTGAGTTGGGCCTTTGCTAGTTGAGTCATGGTAGTAGTCAATTAGGCAATGGCTTGCCCATGATCTTGCAACTCTTTTTGGAGTTGATCATATTCGGATCACCTTATAGGACATTGGCGCGAGATTTCCAAGCCGATAACATCTCTGCCATCTCATCTAGGATGTCACACACCTCCGCATAAGGCGTAATCGTAAAGTTTCCACCGGCTAGTTGATTCACTATAAATTGGTTAGTTATGTTAATCCCACGATAAAAAGTTTATTGCAACATGTTTTCTGTCATATCATTGTTAGGACATTCCTTAACCATTATTCTATAGTGCTCCCAAATTTCATGTTGTGGCTCAATCATTTCTTATTTGAATGCCAAGATCTCATCTCGAAGTGTAGCCATATGCTCGAGAGAGAAAAAATAGTAATGAACTTGGCTTCCAACTCATCCCAAGTGTGAATTGAATGGTTCGGCAAACGTTCCAACCAATCCAAGGCTTTCTCCCGTAGAGAGGAGGGAAAAAGACGTAGCCTCAATGCATCCTCGAAAAAATTCATTTTCTTACTCTCCCAACATGTATCCACAAAGACCTTAAAATGGTTGTAAGGATTTTGGGCTAGTGCACCGGTAAAAAAAACCGTTGCTCAAGTAATGTGAGCATCACATTAGAGATTTGAAAGTTACCCGTCCTAATATGGGGAGGGGCTATTGCACTAGCATAACCTTTGTTGGCAATATCTAGTATTGAGCCGCTCATGGTGGAGGTTGGGATGGAACGAGAATTTTGTCTTATGGTACCCGGCGTCTCCGATTAGCTTGTGGCTCTTGAAGTACCTCATCGAGTTGTTCCTCCTCGCAGTCCAAGTCCCCCAAAGGCATATTTTTGAGATCATTATTTGCCATGACTGTACCTAAGATTTCTTAAACAAGTTAGTAACACGGAAGGGAAAGAAGATATTCCAAAAACACACTCAAATATACAGCTAACACCGTTAAAGCTCCCCGACAACAGCGTCAAAAATTAATCTAATTCCAATCCACACTCAACAATGAGCGGAAGAGGCCGTTGGAAGAATAGTACCCAACTATAAGTCGGGTCGATTTCCTCAAGGAGCTAACTGTGGGTGTTAGAGTGTACACTTGATGCATGTAGAAGAAATTACTTCTGTAAACTACACTATCAATGATTAACAAGAGAAATGAAACTAGAAATTGATTAATTTTTTATTGGTTATTTTTAAATATGTAAAAGGACTAGGGATGTAACCTTCACCTAGGTGTTATCCAAATGGGTTATTTACGTTAATACATTTGTTTTTAGTGATTGGGGTGTGTCACACCTCTTTTTTACGGCGCTTACACCCCGGCGAAAGGGATATAAACATAAAAAGAGTTTTTCCAATTAAAGGACGGTTGAAACGGGATTCTTTTATTTAAAAGATTCAGAGTCGCCACTTGGGAGATTGATGGTGTCCCAAGTCACCGGTTTGAATCCCGA
>MU759769.1:9332-50968 GCA_026770625.1 Nicotiana glauca | reverse complement strand
CCTAATGCACTATAATCATTAGGTGGCGACTCTTCAAATCCCATAACCCAATTCCTCAAAAGGGAATAAGAGTTGTTTTGTCCATAGTGTCGTAAACCCGATTTCTTTTCCTTTTTTTAAAAAGAAGGGGAGAAAAAGGGGGGCGTCGACAAATGTTTGCCACTGTGGCCACGCTACATTTTGTGTGGTCCGCAGTGGACCACTGCGGCAGCAGTCCATTTTTGTGCGGACCGTATTAGGGTGCCTGTGTGAACTTGAACAAAATAGTGTAGTGCGGACCGCGGTCCATTCTGTGCGGTCTGCACTGGTAGGTAAGACTGGATCCCAGGGTTTTTCTATAAATAGGGCCTGAGGGCCTCATTTTACCCTTTTCGCACTATTGACTCTCAGACTCACAAAAACACTGTTCAATACTCATCTTGCTCGTAATTAATCATCTGGACTTGTAATCTTTTCTCCATCTCATATCTGGAAACTACATGTCAAGCTAATTGCTTTAATTTTTGTTATTTTCTTCTTATTTTTGTTTTTCTTAGCTTTATTTTTGCTTCCCTCCATTTAGGTTAGGTTAGTTAAATTTGTGCTTCATGTAGACTTAGTTAGTACAATGCACTGGGCAATCACTTAGGGACACTAATTAGGTGAAAAATGGGACTTAAAAGCAAATATTGATGAACCCTAACTTAGTGCCACAACTGGGCATTCAATGCGGACCACAGTCAATTCTGTGGGGTCCACGATGCCCCTGTGCAGTCCGCACTGCCATTTTGTGCGGAATACATTGATGAGCTTCTGGGAAGCTGAACTTTGGATAGTGTGGCCGCACTACATTTTGTGCGGACTGAACTAGCCCCTGTGTGGTCTACACTGACTAGATATAGAGGGTGGGTAGTCTGAATCCCACCCCTGTGCGGACCGTATTGCCATTTTGTGCAGTCCGCACTGGCCCTTGTGCGGCCGCACACTATTTTGTGTGGTCTGCACTGGTTGGTTTCTGAGAACTATCTACAACTTTGGTTCTTAACTGATTACATTGATATTAACAAGTTTATTTGATTGTGATTGTAGACAATGGTTAAACAACGGGGTAAAGGGTCTAAACAGCTAGGCAGAGGTGAATCTTCCCGGGGAGGGAAGCACAAAATGATCAAACTCGCTCCCCAAGTCCGGGAAAACATTAAAAGGACAAGAAAACTGCTAAAGCTGCTGATAGAGATGCTTCCCATTCCTCAGGGAGAGAGTATGAGCCATTACGGGAAATTTCTTCAAACTCCATGCCAGAGTACATGGAAGACTGGCCAGAGATACCTACTCTAAGAGACACTCCTCCACCATCACCCACTGCCCAAGCACCAACAAACGTTATTTTTGAGTCTTCTGAGGGCTCTGCAGCAGGTAGTGGGGAATACTCCACCTCTCCCACAACTTCATTATCTGGGAAGGACGCAGTAGGAGATGATGAGGAAGTAGCAGAAGGAGGTGTGCCTCAGGTGGGGGACATTTCTAGAATGAGAAAGCCGGAGGTTTGGCAAGATAGATTTGTTAGTGAGGTAGCATACCACAAATTTTGGGAGTGGTGGCTAGTACGAAGGTTAATCCCAGAGTGGAGTTTTATTGATAAAGACATTTTACATCACAATCCCAACGTACTGAGGCAGTTTAGGACAAGAGTGGCCTGGGACCATTTTCTAGATAAGTGTGTGGATGCCAACGAACACCTGGTCAAAGAATTTTACTGCAATGTAGCCCACATTAAAAATGGTTCCAAAGTGACTAAGGTTCGAAATCTGACACTGTTATTTGATGGGAAGTACATCAACGAATACCTTGACTTTAATGAGGAGGAAGAGACCTTTTACATGGAGAAGATGGATATGGGTGAGGAGGTCCGTCCATGGTTGGCACAATACCTAGCAATCCTAGGTACCACCCTGACTGGTTGACTTTTGGAGTCAAAATTCTGAGGCAGAGTGTAAAATTTGAGGCACGGGGGTGGGATAACTTTGGTTGTAGTAGGTTGGACCCCATGACTCACGATAACACCCTTCCTCTTGACCGGACTATTTTTGTAGCTTCGATCATGGTGGGGTACCCAATTAATGTGGGGAATGTGGTGTCGAGGATTATCTCAATTATGGGTGCCGAGTATGACAGAAACTATCCATTCCCCAGTACCCTCACTATGTACTTTCGGGACTTGAAGGTGGAAAAGAGGCCCTTCGATATCAGAGTCAAGGCGAAGGCCCCTTTTTCCTAGTACAGCATGCAGGGGGATGACAACCCCAAGATCAAGAACTTCAAAGGTACAACTACTGCTCCAACTGGCCATTCTGAAGAGCCAGTTGTGGTAGTGGCTCTTGCTGAGCCTACCTCCACTTCCACAAATATCCCTCTCGGTCCTTCCACATCCATTGCCACTCCTGCTTGTCCATCCACCTCAGCAGGCCCGGAGATCCCGTCTTTCCGGTCCCATCCCGTTACTGCCCATCGACTGAGCCAGGCACTTCTGAGTATCAACAACTGGATGAAGACTGTCTCATCCAAGTTTTCCACCTTGACCACTACTATAGAGGCTCAGTAGGCGCCTTCAGCTCCACAGGTTCCACAGTCCGTAGAGGATGCTGTCAAGGAGATACTTGACAACCAAAAGAAAATCCTCGACACTCAGGCGGTGCTCACAAAGGTATTTGACTCACATAGCAAGGCTCTGAAGGAGCTTGCGAGAGAGCACAAGAAGTTGAGGAAGACGCGGGCTTCCAAGGAGTCTGTGAATGAGCTACGAGTAGATGTTGACAGACTGAAGGCAGATCATCTGCCTTTAGACTTATCGCTCCAAGACCCAGCACCAGCAGTTCATCCACAGTCGGAGCAGTCACAAAGGCCTTCCAAGAGGAAGAGGATGATTCCTAGAGATGACGATGTAGTCATCTAGCTGGCAGACCCACAGGAGACCTCCTTAAGTCAGCTATAAGATATACCAGCTCCAGAGCCTGTCCAAGTCTAGGCCTAGGTCCCAGTAGCAGAGCAGCAGGTCACAGGGAACTAGTCTGAGGTTCCTGAGCATAGAAAGGACCCAGGGACCACACATGAGCCTATGCAGATAGACGGGACATAGGGAGTTTTCTATATCCTTTTTCCCTTTCTCTTTTTGGTGTTTTATTTAGACTAGTTAGCATTGGGGACAATGCCAGCTTTCATTTGAGGGGGTAGGCCCTACATTTTGGATGACTGTATATATTTAACATTTTTTATGCTTTCTTGATTTTTCATCTTTGGTCTGTATATAATTTTGATATTTTATTACATTTATCGCAGTTTTATTTTACTTTGGGTCTGTATATAAAGTTATGTTACATTGTACATATTCATCCCATCTATTGTATATTCAAATCCCCTCTTGTATATATTCATTCTACTTTCCGCAAACTTTTCATTCTTAGATTCTTATTTGTGATTCGTATCTTCTTGTTTTTAAAGTTTGCAATAAGCCTTCGGTTTTCTTAATGCCATGGTTCTTTCCAAAGGTGGAGTGTTGTGTGGATCGGGTGGCTCTTCCCAATGATAGATGGCGTGACAACCTTATTAAGGGTTTAAGCACGTTTTTCTTTTTGTTTTTAGTAGTTAGTAGTTAAGGGTACCTCAAGCAAAGCTTCACTTGGGCCTAGCACATTTGCCTTTGATCTTATGGTCAAAAACAATTTGTTATGTTTAAGATGGTGAAAGTGGTGACCTTGTGACTCTTGTGTTGGCCGATAATCATCAAGTGGTTTTTCAGGACCATTGTGAGCTTAAATCTTATCTAAGGTCGTTGTACGCCCGACTCTGTGTCTTTAGTAATACCATAGCTTGTGTGGTGAGTAGTCATATTGCAAGTCCATGTCCTGAGCCATTGGTCTAGAACTTGCCCTAAATATTTGTTGAGGCGAAATCCTAAGTGAATTTCGACTTGAGACATGACTATAGGCTCTCCTTGGGCCAAATGATAGCTTGAACACTTCCATAACCTACCAATGATAAGATCCCTAGTTAACCCTTTTGAGCATTAGACCTTTTTCCTTCAAGAACCATGATACAAGCCTATAGCCGTTCTAAAAGATACCCTCTCTTGGCACCCGATCTTTCCTTTAGCACATGGCAAAAGTATAAGTTTGGGGGGGAGAGAAGAGGACTGTAACAAAGTGGTAAAAAAGGCATAAAAATGAAGAAAAGGAAAGGCAATTGAAAAAGAAAGAAAAGAAAAAATACAAAAATAAAGTTCAATGTGAAAAAGAATAAAAAGGAATTCAAAGAAAAGCAAAGAATAAAAGGTACGGAAAGTTGAAAAAGGAGAAAAGGTTTGAAATGCATAATAAAGAGTGACAGTGTGTCTCTCTAACCCCTTATAAAAAAGTGAAATGACTCAAAGAGTCAAGTGAATGGATGCCAAATGAATCAAAAGAAGTGCTTAAGGGAAGATGGAACCTACTTAGACCAAAACATTTCCTACCCTAAACCAAAAGCCTTCACAATGTCTTCACAAAAGCCCTATATGATCTTGAGTTGAATGAAGCTTACATTAGTGGATACTCACATAAGGGGCAAGCATATGGTACCTAGAGCCAGACTTATGGCTTTTTCTTGAGAGAGATGAGTGAATTCCCATTATCCTCGTTCTGAGTGCCACTATCTTAAAGGTGAGGATCGCTTAAGGAGATTTGAGGATGTGTGAGTTTGGGTTCCACAATGACCAAAGTAATAGAAAAGAGTTCTTTGATGTGTTGAGTCAATTCTTGATGCTCTTGTGTCGCACTTGATCCATGGTGTTCTAATAGAGTAAATGTGTTAATGATTCATGTGTATTGAGTGCAATTGTTAGTCCCAATTGAGTCTAGTTGAGGTCACTTTAGGACAGCTGAAATTTTTCTTGGACATTCTCTTAAGGGGTGGGTCTTATTTTGTTTGCTTGAGGACAAGCAAAACCTTAAGTTTGGGGGAGTTGATAACTAGGGATTCTGATGCATTTTATACTCCTTCTTGCTTATGCTTTGATTAGAAATTCATACAAAATAGTCCCAAAAAGGCACACAAGTTGTACTTGATTGCAGGTTTGATTAGCAAAGTGACAAGATGTCAAAGATCAGCTCAAAAGGAGTGAAACTTGCACAAGTGTCAAAGACAAGACAAGCTCAGCCAAAACAGGCCCAGTGCGGCCGCATACCACTTTGTGCAGTCCGCACTAGGAGATTCAGAGAGGCTAGTTTCCAGGCTAAGAGGTAGTGTGGCCGCACTAGATTTTGTACGGTCCACACTGAAGGCAATGCGGCCGCATTCGATTTAGTACGGTCCGCAGAGCCAAGAATCAGAGAAGTTGCAATTTGGAGTTTTCAAGCAAATGCGGTCCGCAGTCTACTTAGTGCGGACTGCACTAGAAGCCTCAGTCCATTCTGTGCGGTCCACATTGCCCGAGTTCAGAGAGTTGAAGTTTCAAGTTCAGAGCCCTAGTACGGCCACACACCATTTTGTGCGGTCAGCACTAACCTCGCAGGGGTATTTTTGTCCAAATTTTTAAGCCTAGTATAAATAGCTTCTTTTTCCATTTTAGGGTATCATATATTGTAATTAAGCAGCTGCACTCGTGGGTTCGACATTCTTAGCTATTTTGGAAATTTTAACTACTTTTAATCATTAAATCTTTGTGTTTAACTTAGTGATTAATTAATATGAGTTTATCTTCATCTATTTCTTGCTTTTCTTCTTTAATTATGAGTAGCTAGAACCACAAGTTAGGGTTGTGGCTCAACCCTAGTGTGGGTAATTGATGGGTCTTGTAATTTAGGGCTAAATTGACTATGGGTGTTTGTTATTTGGGCCAATTTCATGGTTAATTTCTGAATTAGTGGTTGCAAACACTAGTTTGTGTTGAGTTGACTTGAGCTCTTCTTGAGAAAGAGAGCTTAAGTCTCCGAAATTGGTCCAAAAATGAATTGGGGCGTACTCAAGAGATTGATAGCCCCAATTAAAGGGTTAAACCTCGAGAAAGTAATACCCGAATTGAACACTAGTTGCTTGTGCAAATTTGCATACCCAATTGGTCTTGAAAAAGCCAATTCGAGCAAAATCACTCAAACCACCGAGAGTTGTAGAGTAGGTAAAGTCGTGCAACGGTTATATCATACTCCCCAAATATGTCAAATGTGCCTTAGATTCAAGTACCCGTCAATTGACCACCTAGGCAGTAGTCACTACCCTAATGCCATTTAAAAACTATTTGAACAACTCGTAGCATTATAACTCTTAGCATAATTTAGTTGCAATTACCATTTGTAGTTCGATAATAGTAGAAGTAAACAAAACCCCAAAAATGAATAGAAGTGTAATTAAGAACACATACACAATTCTACACTAGATAGATACTCGATTCCAAATTCTAGCTCTCTGTGGATATCGATCCCGAACCTAAATCGGGTAAAAGCTACTCCAACCCTCTCTCACTACTTAAATTGTAGTTTGGAGTAGGCCACAATCAGGAGCTGCCACTAAGGAGCTACCAGCAGCTCCAACCGGAGTCTAGGAACCTTATATGCCTACTACTACTACTATTTTAGCTCTTCAGAAGACCCTTGCACAGTTCGTGAGCATGTACACCGTCTTAGCTCAGGCAAGGTAGATTCCCATTGCTGTAGCCACATCCCAGGATGGGGAGGATCATAGACTCCCGCCGCCCGCACCCCTGAGCAATGGGTCCAGGTTAATCAGATCCCAAAGGCATAACCGATATTGTTTGTAGCCCCAGTTCAGCCCGGGGACAAAACAGCAACTTCCGAGGATAAGCAGCGGAGGATTGATAGGTTAAAGAAGTACAAGTCTCTTATATTCAGTGGTCTAGCATCAGATGATGCTTTGGGATTTCTGGAAAAAGGCTATCGTATCCTCCGCACTATGGGGTATATCAAGATCGAGTGGGGTTTCTTTCATTACCTTCCAGCTTCGAGGAACGGCCTATCTGTGGTGGCGTACTTTTGAGTTGGATAGTCTAGCTGAGGAAGCTTCCCTTACTTGGACTCAGTTTTCAGATATGTTCTTGAGAGAGTTTGTCCCTCAAATCCTCGGGGACGGATGGCGCGCAGAGTTTGAGCATTTGTGTCAGGGCACTATGATTGTTTCAGAGTATGTTGTCTGTTTTACTAACTTGGCTAGGCATGCACAAACTTTGGTTTCTATAGTTCGTGAGAGAGTTTTCTGGTTTATTGAGGGGCTCATTCCCAGCATCAGGTCTAGCATGGATTGGGAATTGGATATGGATATATCTTATCAGCAGGTGGTGAGCCTTACTAGGAGAGTAGAGGGTATGCGTGCTCGGGATAAAGTGGAGAGGGAGGTCAAGAGGTCTCGAGATTCAGGCCATTATTCTGGTACCCATGCTCCAGCTGCAGTTCTTCATGGTAGGGGTTATATGAGTCGCCCCATTCATTCAGCTCTTCCAGCAGCAAGTGGTATTCCGACTCCTCCTAGACCTCAGGAGCCTTATTACGCACCTCCAGTATCTAGTGCGCCTCCTGTACGGGGTGATTTCAGTGGTCATTCATAGGTGCCACATCCTCCCAGAGCTTTTTTTGAGTGTAGCGACACACGTTATATAGTGAAGGATTTCCCCAGACTTAGGAGGGGTGCACCTCCACAAACTTCTCAGCCACAACATGCCCCGCAGAGTTCCTGAGCTATGATTACAACACTAGTTGCTATCCCACCTTCTCAGCCAGCTAAAGGTGGAGTTTAGGGAGGTATAGGCCACCCTAGAGGGGGAGGCCAGGCCAGATATTATTCCCTTCCTACTCGTACTGAGGCTGTCGCCTCTGATTCTATCATCACAAGTATTGTCCTAGTTTGTCATAGAGATACATCGGTTTTATTCGATCCAGGCTCTACTTATTCTTATGTATCCTCTTATTTTTCCCTGCATTTGGGCATACCTCGGGATTTTTTGATTTCCCCTATTTATGTTTCTACTCCTATGAGAGATTCTCTTATTGTGGACTGCATTTATCAGTCGTGTTTAGTTGCTCTTAGTGGTTTTGAGACCAGAGCTAATTTATTATTTCTCAGAATGGTAAATTTTGATATTATCTTGGGCACAGACTAGTTGTAGCCCCATTATGCTATTCTTAGTTATCACACCAAAACCATGAGCTGTCTATGCCAGGTGTACCGTGAGTAGAGTGGATGGGTTCTTTATATCACACCCCCAGTAGAGTTATTTCTTTCCTTAAGGATCAGCGAATGGTTGAGAAGGGGTGTGACACGTATATAGCCTATTTGAGAGATATCAGTATTGATACCCTACGGTTGATTCAGTCCCAATAGTACGGTGTTTCTCCGATATGTTTCCAGCTGATCTTCCGAGTATACCGCTCAACAGATATATTGATTTCGGCATTGATTTGTTGCTGGGCACTCATCCCATTTTTATTCCTCCATAGCGTATGACCAATCCTGAGTTGAAAGAGTTGAAGGATCAGTTACAAGAATTGCTTGATAAGGGTTTTATTCGGCTTGGTGTATCATCTTGGGGTGCTTCTATCTTGTTTGTGAAGAAAAAGGATGGTTCTATGCGTATGCGCATTGATTATCACCAGTTGAACAAAGTTACAGTGAAAAACCATTATCCTTTGCCTCGTATTGATGATTTGTTTGACCAGCTACAGGGTGAACGAGTGTTTTCTAAGATTGACTTGCATTCAAGTTACCATCAGTTGAAGATTTGGGATCCAGATATCCCGAAGACTGCTTTCAGGACTCGGTATGGTCATTACGAGTTCCTTCTTATGTCATTTGGGCTGACCAATGCCCCAACAGCCTTTATGCATTTGATGCACACTGTGTTCCGGCCATATCTTGACTCGTTCATCATTGTCTTTATTGATGATATTCTGGTATACTCTCGGAGTTAGGAAGATCATGAGCAGCATCCGATGACAGTGCTTCAGACTTTGAAAGAAAATAAATTATATGCAAAGTTCTCAAAATGTGAGTTTTGGTTGGATTTCGTGGCATTCTTGGGTCATGTGGTATCGAGTGAAGGGATCAAGGTGGATCCGAAGAAGGTGGAAGCAGTGCAGAGTTGGCCCAGACCATCCTCAGCTATAGAGATCCACAATTTTCTTGGCTTGGCGGGTTATTACCGTTGATTTGTTGAGGGGTTTTCATCTATTGCAGCACCTATGACCAGGCTGACCTAGAAGGGTGCTCCGTTCTAGTGGACGAAAGAGTGTGAGGCAAGCTTCCAAAAGCTCAAGACAGCTTTGACTACAGCCCCAATTTTGATATTGCCTATAGGTTCGAGGTCTTATACTATCTATTGTGATGCCTCGAGGATTGGACTTGGAGCGGTATTGATGCTAGACGGTAGGGTGATTACCTATGTGTCCAGACAGTTGAAAGTACATGAGAAGAATTATCCTATCCATGATCTCGAGTTAGCTGGTATTGTTCACGCCTTGAAGATATAGTGTCATTATTTGTACGGTGTTCCTTGTGAGATTTATACTGATCACCGAAGTTTATAGCACCTGTTCAAGCAGAAGGACCTTAATTTGCACCATAGGAGGTGGTTAGAGCTCCTGATGGACTATGATATCACTATCTTGTATCACCCGGGCAAGGCAAATGTGCTGGACGATACTTTGAGTCACCGGGCAAGGAGTTTGGCTTATCTACCAGTAGCGGAGAGGCCCATGGCGATGGATGTTTAGGCCTTAGCCAACCAGTTTGTGAGATTGGATCTTTTGGAGCCCAGTCGTATTCTAGCTTGTGTGATTTCTCGGTCTTCCTTATTTGATCGTATCAGAGAGCGTTAGTATGATGACCTTAATTTTCTCGTCCTCAAGGACAAGGTTCTACATGGTGATACCATAGATGTGGCTATTAGTGATAACGGGGTATTGATGATGCAGGGTCGGATATGTATACCCAATGTTGATGGGCTTCGGGAGTCGCTTTTAGAGAAGGACCATAGTTTGCGGTATTCCATCCATCAGGGTGTCACGAAGATGTACCAGGACTTGAGACAACACCATTGGTGGAGGCGAAAGAAGAAGGATATAGTTGGGTTTGTATCTCGGTGCCTTAATTGTCAGCAGGTAAAGTATGGGCAGCAGAGAACGGGTGGGTTGCTTCAACAAATAGAGATTTTGGAGTGGAAGTGGGAGCGGATCACCGTGGACTTCGTAGTTGGACTCCCAAAAACTTTGAAGAAGTTCGATTCCATGTAGGTGGTTATGGATCAACTGACCAAGTCTGCGCACTTCATTCCTGTATGTACTACCTATTCTTCGGAGCGGTTGGCGGAGATTTATATCTGAAAGATTATCCGCCTGTATGGTATTCCAGTTTCCATCAGATCAGATAGAGGTACTCAGTTCACATCACAGTTCTGAAGGGTCGTACAGCATGAGTTGGGAACTCGGGTGGAGTTGAGCACAACATTTCAACCCCAGATAGACAGGCAGTCCAAGCGCACTGTTCATATTCTTAAGGATATGCTTCATGCGTGTGTGATGGAATTTGGAGGTTCTTGGGATCAGTTCTTGCAACTAGCGGAGTTTGCCTACAACAACAATTATCAGTCCAGTATTCAGATGGCACTGTATGAGGCTTTGTATGGTAGGCGGTGTAGATCACCGGTGGGTTGGTTTGAGCCGGGTGAGGCAAGATTATTGGGCACAGACTTGGTTCAGGATGCCTTGGAGAAGGTTAAGGTGATTCAGGATAGACTTCGCACAACCCAATCAATACATAAGAGTTACGCGGATCGGAAGGTTCGTGATGTTTCCTATATGGTTAGAGAGCGGGTCTTGCTTTAAGTATCACCTATGAAGGGTGTTCTAAGATTTGGGAAGAAAGGGAAATTGAGTCGGAGGTTTATTGGTCCTTTTGAGATATTGCGACGTGTTAGGGAGGTTGCTTATGAGCTTGCCTTACCTCCCAGCTTGGCAGTAGTTCATCTGGTATTTCATGTTTTGATGCTCCGGAAGTATCACGGTGTCCCGTCACACGTGTTGGATTTCAGTTCAGTCTAGTTGGACAAGGATCTATCTTATGTTGAGGAGCCAGAGATGATATTAGACAAGCAGGTTCGAAAGCTGAAGTCAAAGAATATTGCATCGGTGAAGGTTAAGTGGCAGGGTCAGCCGGTCGAGGAGGAGACCTGGGAGACCGAGTTGGATATGCACAATCGTTACCCTCATCTTTTCACCACTTCAGGTACGTCTCTATGGTCGTTTGAGGATGAACGAATGTTTTAAGAGGGGGAGGATGTAACGATCCGGCCGGTCATTTTAAGAATTTATGCCCTGATCCCCTATTAACTGCTTTCCCCGTGTTTGTTTATGCTATAGTGAGTTGTTGGGAGGATTCATTTTGAGTTTTGGAGTATTTTGGGACACTTAGTCCCTAAGGAGAGCTTAAGCTTTAGAATTTGGACCGTAGTCGGAGCATTGTGAAGATGGCCTCAGAATGGAATTCCTTCGGTTTCATTAGCTTCGTTGGGTGATTTAGAGCTTAGGGGTGTGTTCGGATTGTGTTTTGGAGGTCCGTAGCTTATTTAGACTTGAAATGCCGAAAGTTAAATTTTTGAAGTTTCCAATTTGATAGTGAGATTTTGATATCGGGGTCGGAATCTGATTTTGAAAGTTGGAACAGCTCCATAGTGTTGAATGTGACTTGTGTGCAAAATTTGGGATCAATCGAACTTAGTTTGGTGGGTTTCAGCATCAGTTGTAGGTTTCTTGAAGTTTCAAGTTCCTTAGGTTTGGATTGGAGAGAGATTCATGGTATTTGCGTTGTTTGATGTGATTTGAGGGCTGGAATGAGTTCGTATGATATTTTAGGATTGGTTGGTATGTTTGATTGAGGTCCCGGGGGCCTCTGGTGAGTTTTAGATGCTTAACAGATTGTAATTTTGGACTTGGGAAAAATCTAAGGTAGCTGAACCAGTCATAACCTCACCTGCGTGTGTGGGACCGCAAGTGCAGCACCACAGAAGCTGCTTGGTGATTGCTGAAGTGGTAACAGGCCAAGGCTCCAGGAATCGCAGGTGCGGCTGGGTGACCGCAAATGCGGCCAAGCGACCGCAGATGCAGACCCAGCTCGTTAAGTGAGTTTTTCACCTGCAATGCCTTTACCGTAGGTGTGTCCCCATGAATGAGATGCGGAAATCGGTGGGTAGAAAAAGAGAAAATCGAGGGTTTGAGTTCATAACTTGGAAAATCAAGGAGCTCAGGGTAGGGCGATTCTGTGGAGTGTTTTTGAAGAAAAGATCATTGGGTAACAATTCCTTTTCCCTTTCTAGTTGTATTCCATTAATCTATTTTTAGTTTATCATTTAATTTCGGGATTTGGATGAAAAATTGGAGAAAAATTCTTAGGCCTAATTTTGGGGTTTTGGCCAAGATTTTGGTACCGGATGGGAGTGAATTTGGTATGGTTAGACTCGTGAGTGAATGAATTTTCATAATTTGTTACTTTTACCCGATTTCGAGATGTGGGCCCGGAGAGGATTTTTGGGTGTTTTCCTATTTTCTTATCTTAGCTTTGATTCCTTTAGCTAAATTAGTTGTTTGTAGTTGTATTTACGTATTGGTATTAATTTGATTAGATTTGGGCCACCCGAAGTTGGATACTCGTGGAAAGAACGTGATTCCGAGTTGATTTGAGTTGGTTCGAGCTAAGTGTCTTGCCTAACCTTGTGTGGGGGAACTCCCCTTAGGATTTTGGTTCTGTTGTTATATGAGTTCCATATACGTGAAGTGACAAGTGCGTACACGTGCTAATTGTTGAAAAACCCTATTTTCATTATGTAAATATCTGCGCTTCCTTTTTGTTGAACACTACTTGTATTTAAAGCCTAATATTTAGCTTAGGAAGCATGCTTAAGTGACTTAATTGTACTATCTGCTTAAACTATCTACTTGAATTATGCAACATGTTTAGAATAGAAATCTCTGCTTTTCTTGGTATGAACATGAATAGAACTGTAGATTCTTTCTGAAACTGTTGTGTTTTTACTTTGGGACTACGGGACGATATCCCAGGAGATCCCCCTGCGTGCCTAATTTGGGAGTACGGATCGATATTCCGGGAGACCCCCTGCATTTTTATGTTTGGGACTACGGGACGATACCCGAGAGATTCCCTTGTGTTGGATATTTACTTTGGGACTATGGATTTGTATTCCAGGAATTTCCCCTGTATATTTATGATTCGGACTACGGGACGATATCCCGGGAGATCCTCTGTACCTTTACGTTTGGGACTATGGGACGATATCCTGGGAGATCCCCTGTTGCTATCTCTGTGTATTAAGCAAATTCTGTCTGTTATTTTACCTTTATCAACCGTTAGTGTCTTTAATTATATTGTCGCATTTCATACTGTTTTACCTTGTTTATATATATATATATATATATATATATATATATATATATATATATATATATATATATATATATATAACACACCAGTAGTGCCCTGACCTTCCTCGTCACTACTTGACCGAGGTTAGGCTTGGCACTTACTGGGTATTGCTATGATGTACTCATGCCCTTTCCTGCACATATTTTTCGTGTGCAGATCTAGGTTCTTCGGCTAGGCCATACTATCAGCTAGGCGAGGCGATCTTCAAAGACTTCAAGGTATATCTGTTGCGTCCGCTAACTGAGGAGTCCCACTCTATTCTCTCTTTTAGCTATAGACGTTCTGTACTTTCTTTTGATTAGACATTCTGGAGTTAGAACACTATGTAGTATCCACAACTTGTGATTTCATGAGATTCTGGGTTTTGGGAGTGTTAATATTTGTCAGGAGCGCTATTATTGTATATGCCGAGCAACATTTTTAAACTGTTATATTATATTAAACGTAAATTGTTAGTTTCACATCTTTATTTCCTTTTTCCGCAAATGGTTAGGCTTACCTAGTCGTAGAGACTAGGTACCATCACGACAGTTCACGGAGGAAGAACTTGGGTCGTGACAGTCATGAAGCTCTCCAAATTTGAACTAATCTTGAAGACGTAAAGCTCTTCAAATTCGAGAAAAGTCTTCAAGTTATAAAGCTCTTCAAAGTTGAGCAAAGACTTCAAGTCGCAACACTCTTCAAATTCAAGCAAAGACTCAAGTCAAAAGCTCTTCAAATTCGAGCCAAACTTTAAGTTGCAAAGCTCTTCAAATTTGAGCAAGTCGTCAAGTTGCGAAGCTTTTCAAAACGTAAGTAAAATGTTCAAATAACTCTGCTCCTTGACATATGATCCTAAACTGCATATTCCTATACTCCCGGCCTGTATGAGTATAAAATGTGTACGGCCCACCAAAAAAAGGTCTGCTATGTTAAAAACCTCGAAAGAGGCGGCTAGGAAAAAGTTAGGACATGAAAATAAAAAATTAAAAACTCACTCATTATGAACTACGGTATGACTTGATCCTCTTCACCAAAGTACTTAGGTATCTTAGAATTTCATTCTAGGTTCAGTCGCATAAGTTCAAAAGATACATAGTGCCCCAATCATTGTATGATGGAATGTAAATCCATTCAATCATCACTTGAAAATCGAGTTGAGATACCATTCTTTGATTGAAATTTAGATCCCATTTGATTTAAATGGAATAAAGCTACTAAGTATTTATATTGAAGCCCGGCGATTCACCATGTCTTCATGTTCACCAAATTTTTAAGTATGCCGATATTCAAGTTCACCGCTCTTCAGATTGAAATATTTAAACCCTCCAAGTCTTTAAGTCCGTCGATTTTCAAGTTGAAGTCTTTAAGTCCGTCGATTTTCAAGTTGAAGTCTTCAAATTCACCGGTCTTCAAGTTAAATTATTTAAACCCTCCAAATCTTCAAAGTCTTCAAGCCTGCTAATTTTTCAAGTTGAAGTTTAAAAGTCCACCACTCTTCAAGTTAAAATCTACAAAGTCCGCCAAAAAGTTTGCCAAGTGTTCAAGTCGATGTCGTCAAGTTCATCAAGTCTTCGAGTTGAAACTTTCTAATTTTCCAATCTTAAGAAGGACATTTGAGTCCCTTTGCACCTTAAGTTGGCCTCTTTATTAATTGGTCCATCTATTTGTTTTCATGGGCTTGTATTTCAATATGCCGCATGGATCTTTGCATCCTAAGTAATCCCTTCGATTTGCAGGCCGGATTGAATTCCATCCCTTCGGCGTGAGAGTAATCTCACCAGTATTCGGGTGAGGATGAGTATCTATCCTTCACACCCTGAGAGTAATCTCTCTAATATTCAAGAAGGGATTCATCCCTTCACACCCTGAGAGTAATCTGTTCAACATTCGAGCTGTGATGAGTATCTATCCCTTCGCACCCTGAGAGTAATCTCTCTGATATTCGAGCCACTCTGAGAATAAACACTTTGATATTCGGACTGGGATGAGTACTCATCCCTTCATACCCTAAAATTGTCCTCTTCATGTGTGGATCATCTTGTTAAGCAATATCCTTTTTGTTTTACCTACAAAAATGACAATAGAGTAAAGAAAGCACAAGAAAATAAGAAGAAATTATCTATATATTAATGCTTTCAAGTCATCAAAAATAGACTCAAAGTAATTTGCAAACGCTAAGAGTGATGCTAACAGAATAAAGAGTATATTGTATTTATTGATGTCCAAAGGCTATTTTAGAAAGTGAAGTGCCGACGTGGGATCATGTATTTTACATTCCGCATGGGATTTGACTACTACAAATTGTCTTCAAAGAAGGACGGGGTCTAATCTCGGCAGCAATATAGGAATCCGAAGGCAACTCAAATTGTTATGGCATTAGGAATTGCACGTGAAATTGCATGTAATCATTATTGTATCTAATCATTACAATAAGAGAGAATTCGTTTCCTAATGGAAAATGTTGATGTCACTGGCGGTTTCTACTTATATTAAAATGATAGTTTGCATGGTTTTGCTTTTGTCCTTATTCAATGGTAAATGTTTATTACATTGTTCTAGTAATTGATTGGGTGCACATGTAACAAATTACATGGGTGATACTTTGCCTTCTAATCTGGCATACGATAATTCGATAGTCAGCCAATAATTCGTGATCCGTTTTCGGTTACAACAAGTCTATATCTCAACAAGTCATGAAGTAGGAGGAATTTGTAGGCATGCAAAATTTATTGAATTTAGATTCAATAAAATTATTTGAACTATATTTTGAATTCAAGATATATTGGTCCAAATAAATATTATGTGCTAATATAATCGAATTAATTATATAAGTCCAATACATATGGAAAATGAGAAAGTCTTAATTCATTGGGCTAGTCCATTTAATTGGGTAAAGTGATGAGCCCACTTCATTAAGCCTAAGATGTCATCTTTCTAGAGGCCCAGTTTGATGCCACGTGTCAAATGATGTGGTACGCCAAGTCAAACAAAAGATCCAATTGGATCATGCCATGTAAAATGACAAGGCATGCCAAGTCAAATTAAAAGGCCAATGAAACCGTGCCACATGTGCAAGTGACATGTTCTGGCCAATCAAATGCGGCCTTGTGATCACGCCCAATAATGCCTTATAAAAAGGACTAAGCGGTCGTTGCAAATATATTTCGGTTAATAAGTCCGAAGTCGAATCCCACAGGAAATTAATCTATCAAACACAACTACTAGATTCACACAAATTCACGTAATCAATCTTCAAAAATATTTGAGTAACAAATTGGATGTTTACTAACTAAATATTACGTAATGAAAATGCAATAAATAGTAACTAACTACGGACGGGTTGTAGACAAGAATTGGAATGATCTAGGATTATAATTTTCCCTATTGTCGGAATCTTTTTCATTATGTTTTCTATAAATTTGCCTAAGCCTTCTCTATCGATCATGAGCACTCTGACTGTCTTAAATCTCTCCCGAGTAATTACCACAATATAATAGACATATTCTCTCGAATTACGCTAGCTGGCCTTAAGTACAACTCACTCAGATCACACCAAGGTTTCGTTATCCCTAATCTTACCTTTAAACCCTTCGTATTGATCCATCATATACGTTAGGAGTGATGTTGTTCAACAACTACCTAAATATTCACTTTCTCCTGAGTAATGCACACTAAATAGGCATAATCGATTGAGGGCCCTTTAATCAATAACAATAATAATATAGTTGAACAAATAAATAAAATATTATGGCAAATCTATATTAACGTAACAAGAAATTATCAGTTTAAGCCACACTTAAGCCTCCGCCCTTGAGGAATCAAACTACACTTATAGACACAATCTTTTTTGAAAGCAATCCCCCTAACTCATCACACAAAGAATTTTTAAAATAGTCTAAGCACAAAGGTGTAACATCCTCGCCTCAAGATTTGACTCCCAAATACCATGCCTTATTCACGATTCACTTACTTATTCTAACATGGTGGTCAATGACATTTCCTTTCCTTTATGAATTACATGCCCTTACACAACAAAGAGCTCAGTTCCACATAAAATGAATTTTAAGAACATAGGAACTCCAGATAGGAAAAATTCACTCGCTCTTAGAAATAACAATCATATGCGACAAATGATGCACCATAGACTTGCCCGTAGTATAATACTCTACTAATCTAGGATTGGTTGTTATGTAGGCTTCGGGTCAGGTAGGATACATTTGAATATAAGTGACTACACCTCCCTTAAGCACTTTAATACATATACTTAACATTCAAGCCCATACTTATGTCAAATTAAAACTCCACCTTAACTTCACTTTATATAACCCTATACTTCTTTAAGCAACAGTATATCACTAGCCACCACCATCAAGAATTATTTTTCATACAATACAACTATATTTTTTTTCTTTTCTTTCAATCCAAGTGGCTTTTATTGACATATGTTTTTCGTTCAAACGGTGCATCTTTCTCTTTATTTCAATTGTTACACTCAAAAGCCAACCCACCATCCCACACTTTAACTTTTCATAATTCATCACAATTCAAGTGCTCATGAGAGGTGACAAGGTTCAAATATATGGTCGATTCAAATAAAGGAGTACGACTTGTAATATGATTACCAAAGAAACATGATTATAGGCTAAAAGGGGTTAACTACGATACATAACATTTATGTGGGTATACTATATATATCTAGCTCAACAAAAAATGCCTATATCACCTCTCAGATTGAACAAGATCACTATTACACTTTGCACATACACGAGGCAAGTTCTAGACATCAAATGCAATGCACATAATACATACAAACCTCACACCGATATGGCACATAATTCACTCAGGATTGGTTTTACCACGACACTCCAGTCAAAGTAGTTAAGCAAAACTAAGAATCAATGATTTACGGTACTTCTACTAGAGTAAAAAACTGAGCCTAAGCGTCACAACCAGAGTACTAACTATTCTCAAGGCATAACAAAGCTAAGAAATATTGTTGCAGTTCAACGCATAGCCCAGTGGTTCCTACTCCTAAAAATTAAAACAAAACAATTATCTAACGAAAACGACACTTACGTAAACAACCAAAATAAGCAACTACTACTAATTTCTATAAGTTCCCACCCCACACTTAGATCATGCATTGTCCTCAATGCATGCACAAATTGATAAAACATTGAAAATGAGTAGGGTGTAAGGAAACTCCCCCAACAAGTTGCATCCTCATCCTCTGAGGCTCTCCACTCTTCATCCTGTGCTTCCTCATCCTCCTCATCATCGTCCTCCTCATCTGACTCCTCTGACTTGGCCTCAGACTGCTCAGGTGTGTTTATATCCTCATCATCGGGGAGTCTGTATCCAGCACTTGTCCCAACCAGCTACTGGGCATGATCATTGAGTGGGTACCACTGCTCCAATAAGGTCCTCTCCTCAGTCGTGGTCGGTCAACCCCTATCTTCAACTGCAAATCCAGCATCCTATATAAATGGGGAGCATTGCGCTCGGCACCAGCCAATGATGGCATGGAATTCTCTTCTTTCATCCGGATACTAGTGATGTCTGTTTGTCGTTGGGGCTAATCAATGGTGTGGTCAAACTCTGGCTGCTTCTCAACCTCCTCGTGTCTTATGAACTGAGTTAAAAAATTGGCAAATGGCATTTGATTGACCTTCTTACTCGTTCTTACTAAAGATATCTGGTAGCAGATCAGGCGACCCACATTCACCCTTTAACGCGTCATGAGGAAGTAGAGCATACATGTCCTCTCATGGCTAAGCGTGTCATGATTGCACGGTAGGAGCCGTGCATTTATCAGTTTAAGCCACACTTAAGCCTCTGCCCTCATCTTCTTCTTGGGAAATTTCCTGTACCAATTTGTTTTCTTATCCCGGACCCACGCTACCATAGAATTAACACCACAAAGCGTGTGACTCAGCTTTTTATATGTAGGCCGGTGAATGAAGTAGTCCAATGGATCCATAGGAATATCCATAGGACCTAAAAAGTTAAATATGGCCATGGCTGCAAAGTTTATCAATCATCTACGAATCGGCACCAGTTGTTTAGTATCCTATGGATCAAACCCTGCATAGAATTCCCGAACTAGATTGAGATTATATCCCTATGTGTTCTTGAATACATACCTCAACCCCAAATCTTAGATGCCCCTCCAAATTTCCTGGTGCTTTTCTTACAGGCGACGTTCATGGATAGCAGCTTCTGAATGTACATGTTTAGGCCTGCAACGCCTGTGCCAATCTTGAGTATGCAGGGGTATGCTTTTGATGCCAAACTCATGTTGTCCTTGAGGTTGTGGACACATGGCTGCTATAGCTCCCACAGCTTGTGCTCCCTCACTTTGACTGGACGTAGCTTCTCCCCCTTTTCTCTTCTTGGGGGAGGGGGAGGCGTACGGAGGTGGACTTCGCCTTAGGTGGAGCAGTGGAAGTAGACTTTTCGTTGCTGGTGTTTTTTCTCGGAGACATATTCGTTCCTACACAAAAAATCATTAATTAGTTAAAATTGCATTATAACATTAAACACATGGTCTTGCCACCCCACACTTAAGAGTTTAACATCTGATTTGCATAAATTTTTGAGGTTTACTCAGACTTCACCACGTGTTATCTAAGCATGAGACTCAAGTAATGACACATGGATGCTTCCTCTAAATTTGAAGCCTCGGTCTACCGGTGAGCCACCCCACACTTAATATTTTATAGTGGTGGACGACTACATAGCTCTAGTCTTAAAATCTCAGAAACTCGGTCTCCAATGGGGACAAAGAATGCCTTTGAGGCATTATAACAAATACTTAGCATACACTAGTGCTATAGGAGTGCTTGTACGGGTGATAGATTGCCTCACCCTTCCAAATCGGCTTGGGAGTTTCGTACCACCACATGTTCATACAATAGCAACACCATTCTTATGGGGTTCATGAGATTGGGACAAAACACATTATTACCATGAAGAACAACCCCAAATTATGTATCTAATTTCATACCTTCATCGAACTCGAAATTGCAAAAGGAAGGAGATACGAATCATACCTTAGATATTGTAAGAGGAGGTATTTGCCTTGGTGCTTCTGTTTCAAGTGAAGAAAATAAGGGTAGCTTGCTTGACTTCAATAGAGTTAGGAGGGGGAGGTATTTTGGAAGAGTTGTGCGTGAGTGTTTGAGTTTGAGTTCGAGTGGAAGGAGAAGAGGAAATAAGGGTTTGGGTATTTTAAGTTATGTTTTTAAGGGAGGGGTTAAAAGAAATCAGGAAAAAATTAAATTAAGCTGAAGAAAAATTCTTACCTGGCGACGCTTGCCTATTACCTCGCGTAATCCCTCACGTAATCCCTCGGCTTGCCAGCTCTAACACGAGCTTGGGAGCTTGTGGCACGTGGATTAACACGTGAAATACCTAGACTCAACCTATGTAGAGCGAGGCTTAGCGCCTGGTGTACCTGTCCTTACCCTAAGTGAGGCGAACTCCATCGCCAGCTATACCTCGCCTCAACCCTCACGAGGCAAGCTCCCCTACCTGGTTTCCTTCATGTGACGTTGAAAACTCTGCTGGACTTGCCCAAAATCACCTGTAAACTTGTTAATACCTAAAATCAAAAGGAGAAATTCTAACTACACTAAAACTCAACTACGAATTGAGTTTCCTCCCAACAAATGCCTTAGTTAACGTCGTAGCACAACGAATACAACATTACAATGGATTGCCTCCCATGAAGCACCTGATTTAATGTCGTGGCACGATGCAGATAATCACACTTAAGGCTCGCTCAAACTTGGTAGCTCGAATAAATGAGTCACCGACACTACTTTCACGTCATCCATGCCCAAATAATGTTTTAACCTATGCCCATTGACTCTAAACGTGCGAGAGTCCTTTTTTGCATCAATTTCTACGGCACCAGTGGGGTGAATCTCTACCACACAAAATGTTCCTTACCATCTTGACTTTAATTTTCCTGGAAATAACATCAATCTTGAATTGTATAGCAATACCATATCTTCGGGGTGTAAAACTCCACTCAAGAATATTTTTGTCATGCATCATATTCATTCTCTCCTTGTATAGTCTTGTGCTCTCAAAAGCGTGGTATCAAAACTCATCGAGCTCGTGCAACTCTATGACTCTACTTGCACCCGCAGCTTCTATATCAAGATTCAGCTGTTGCAATTCCCACAAAGCTCTATGCTCTAATTCCACTAGTAAGTGACACGTCTTCCCAAATACCAATTTATACGGTGACATGCCAAATGGAGTTTTGAAAGCGGTACGATAGACCAATATTGCATCATCTAACTTTCTCGCCCTATCCGTTCTTTGTAGCATTTACAGTCTTTGTCAAAATGCTCTTTATCTCTACGTTTGAAACTTTCACTTGCCCACTCGTTTGTGGATGGTATGGGGTGGCAACCTTGTGGCATACATCATACTTTTCTAACAACTTTGCGAAGGCTCGATGTCACGACCACAAACCCGGCACTGGTCGTGATGGCACCTCTCATGAAGACAAGGCCTGTCAATTAACCCTACTCGTCTCTTTCAAAATAGTTAAGTATAAATGAACAGCAAAAGCATGGCTTAATGATATTAATTAACGGAAGTACAACCCAACACAACCCTAATCGGGGCGTCACAAGTCACGAGCATCTATAAGAATGGAATTCCACTTTACAAGTCTAGAAATACACTGAACAGGAATAATGAATAACATAGAAAGACAATGGTGCTGCGAATGCTGGCAGTCACCTCGCTAAACCTCTACAACTCTGCCTCCACGCAGCCAATACCCGCTACTGGGTGAATAAATACTTGCAACTGCACACGAGGTGCAGAGAGTAAAGTGAGTACTCCAACTCAGTGAGTAATAAAGGTAAATAACAGCTGAGCAATAAGAAATCACATAAAGCAACCAACATGTTGTATAGAAGTCGGGTACCATTCTCTGAGAAACAGTGAAAACTGTGAAATCTTTAGAAATATCTTGGCTCAGTTTAAATCTTTTTTGAAAATGATCCTTTCAATAGTTACGAAATGATTACACAACAGTTAGTGCTGATGAGCACAGAAAAATCCGCCCCTCGGGAACAAATACCACAGTGTAACAGGTCAAAAGGCAAATAAATATGCAAGATGCACACATAAAAGTTCACCCCTCAGGCAACATCTCAAAATAGTACCAGCCCCTCGGGCAACATCTCAAAACACTCTCAGCCCCTTGGGCTCTCTCTCTCAAATGACTCTCAGAATAGTATCATATAGTAACCGCTGCGGCGTGCAGCCCGATCCATATATCGTTGCGGCGTGCAGCCCGATCCATATATCGCTGCGGCGTGCAGCTCGATCCATATCTTGCTGCGGCATGCAGCCCGATCCATATCTCGCTGCGGCGTGCAGCCCGATCCATATGGGTATCTGCGCTTACTGTGGGGGTGCAGACTCCGGAGGGGCTCCTACAGCCCAAGCGCTGTATCGCTGCGGAGTGCAGCCCGATCCAATATATATATATATATATATATCGCTACGGTGTGCAGCCCGATCCACATAAGTATCGCTGCAGCGTGCCGCCCGATCCATAATATAAAACCCTCACATCCAGGCCCTCGGCCTCATATCACTCGGTATATCCTCACATCTGGCCCTCGGCCTCATATCACTCAGTATATCCTCACATCTGGCCTTCGGCGTGATATCACTTAGTATATCCTCACATCTGGCCCTCGGCCTCATATCACTCAGTATATCCTCACATCTGGCCCTCGACCTCATATTACACAGTATATCCTCACATCTGGACCTCGGCCTCATATCACTTAGTATATCCTCACATATGGCCATTGGCCTCATATCACTTAGTCATAATATCATCACAAGACCCTAGGGCATCAATAAAATAGTAGTGCTTGTCACACCTCCTTTTTCCGAAGCTTTACACCTCCGTGAAGGATATAATAAAAGGAGATTTTTCAATTAAAGGACAATCGAAACAGGATTCGTTATTAAAATTCAGAGTCGCCACTTGGGAGATTAATGGTGTCCCAAGTCACCAGTTTAATCTCGAACCGAGGAAATTATGACTCTATCAACAGTCCGCGAACCAAAAATCCGAGTAAGGAATTCTGTTAACCCGGGAGAAGGTGTTAGGCATTCCCGGATTCCGTGGTTCTAGCACGGTCGCTCAACTGTTGTATTTGATTTTATCTGATTCCAATACATGTTCTATTCTATGTGCCTTTATTAATAGCCTGCTTTTATTGTATATTTATTTTTAATAAGAATTGCAACGTCGTGAAAATGTATCTCAAACCATATCGCACCAGTGCACCCATGGCTTTTGACACGTTTCGACTTCGTTGAGATTTGAATTTGGGTCACATAAATGTGCACCCGTATTTAGGAAGGTAATATTATTAAAATACGTGCCTAAAGCAACTACGCATTTATTTTTGGGGAAAACCATGAAATTCGCTAAACGGTTCACCCAAATTCTAAATATTTTTATAGCATTTATTATGGGTCCCGCAATTTTGCATTTTATTGGGCGAGGCTCATCTCATTTTATTATTAAAAGGCAAATCTAAAGCAATTACGATTTTCTATTTTTATTCGTCTTTAAGGAGATAAATCCTAATTCATTATTGTTTAATATTTATTAACTCAAGTATAATAATTCAAACTATTTTGGGCCTTGAGTACAACCCATATAAAGAAATCATTATTCACGTGTGCACAAAGGGGCAGGCCAATTGTGGGCCTGATGAGGCAAGCAGCTGTTTGGGCTTGGCATTCGAGTCCAGTAAGACAGATTTTCCATGTCAACTTATAGTCCAAATTAGCTGGTCTACAAATGTTTAGAATCTCAAACATATTCAGCTATGCAAATTCAATCTCACATGCAACGTACAAGCTATTATTCAATTTCAAATTTTCTTCAACCATGCGATTTATTATTCAAGTTATGCAAGTTCAATCTCACATGCAACATGCAAGCTCTTATTCAATCTCACATTCACACACAGTTTTATATTAATAAAAGAGCTTTTTTTTATTTATCAAAGCCACGAATGTTTTTAACACTTAAGATCCATTGCTTACAATGATCAATGAATTCAATTACAATATGCAACTGACTTACACCCTGAATTTATGCCTAAAGTTCATGAAACCAAAACTGCCTCCAATTTTCTGTTTTAAGTATTAGCTCGAGTAAATACTCAATCACATATGATGACCTAGAATCTATTTTTGCGCTAATGCCTTTGCCAATATTAATACAACATGATAGTCAAAACAGTCCATTTTGTTACAAACGACATAGCACTTCCTGTAAATGTGATTATTTCGCACTTTAACACTAAGCAAAAATAAATAACTTCAGAAATAAACTCAAGCACTTCATCATTTAATCTCCAAATAACAACTACATGGATCCTTCACAATTCGGATGAGGCTAAGGAGAATACCTGGAAATCAAAATATAATAAGAAAAGGAGGGGTCAACAGTAGCCAAGGATGAAAAGCAATGTTAAACAGCAACAACAGAGCAATTCTAGAACCAAAACAGCCTCATAATCCCAGCTAAGCACTGAGTGATTGACACATCTAATGCACAGTCAATACAACATGCTTAAACAAACCAGATTCACTTTGAAATTGATTCAAAAACCTTAAAAACTCGATTACAGAATATCAGCAGGAATTGTAAACCATTTGGATCCTAATTGAGCTGAGAACTCGACTGAGATGCTGGAATTCAAACTTGATTGAGGAAAACTCCAATGAAACAGTGTTTCTGATTTGTTTTGTTGCTTTTTTTCTCCTTTTTTTTTTTTAATTTTTTTTTGAAAGAGTTTCAGTTCTATGGGAGATTTCAAATTTATATCTAGGTTTTTTGAATCTGAAACTATATAGTATTTGGGGGAAATTTTTGGAGGCTGCCCAAACTTCTGATTTTTCTCAGGGGTTTCTAACTTATTTTGCAAGGCATGGGAATGCCCTTTTATAGACAAAGATGAGGGCAGCCCTTCAATTTCTGTTTATACTCTCAGTCCCTCTTTATTTTTAGCTTTGTCCTTTATTCCCTAACTTGTTACTCAAGTTACACCCTTATTTTACTGAAATGCACCTTAAAACCCACATCTAGAAGCTTCTAGTAAGTTCTAAATTTGGTTACTATCAGATTCCTTTGGTGAATTACCCTTACTGCCCTTACCTTAGCCCTGAAATTACCAAATTGCTCTAACCACACTCCCACTCTTTTTATCCTAATTAAAACTACCAACTACAACCCAATTTGTCTAATTATAAAAGCCAATTGAATTTGAGCACTGAACTACAGTAATACTGACCACAACTACTGATTAATCTAACTCAACTAATCTAAATTCACTATTACCAGTTAATATCTAACCAAAAAAGGTACTAAAACCACTACTAAATTCTGGATTACAACTACAATTATCTATGAACGATACATAATCAATTATAAAAGATTGATCATATTGCTAATCAAACTACAACTCAAGTGACAATCAAACAATTCCGGTTCCAAAACTCGATTCAACTTTGAACCACTAGACCCCTAATTGAAAATTAATACCATAAAAATCAAAAACAAATAAACTTAAACTGGAACATGCTATCAATAGGAACTAGTAACAATTAAACACCTAAAAACTAAGAGAAACGGGCAAATAACAATCAGGCAGAACTTAATGAACATGAAGGCCATATAGAATCAAAAGAAATAGATTAGATGAGATAGAAGAAGATTGGATGCAACTGGTTTGAACCCGATATAAGATGAAACAATCAAGAGGACTCACCGGTCATATTCAGATTTAAGATTAACTCTTCACCAGTGAGATTCGAACGCCATTGACCTTGAATTCATCACGAGGGAGCCCCGATGACCATGTGGTATCAATTGCATGCACTTTGGGCATTTTAGGGTTTTGGCCAGAAAAATTAAAATGGATATTCGGGCAATTCTGGCCAGATTCAAGTGGAGGTGGTTATGGATTTGGGTTGAGGGAAGTCAGGGGAGTCGTTGGTGTGAGTTTGGAGCGGTTTGGAAGAGGTGGCGTCGTGGCCGGAAAACTTTTCGACGAAGATTCGAGGAGCTATGGTGCGATTTGAAAGAGACGGTTAATGGATTCACGATGAGGGAGAAGGGGGTCTCGTGGTGTTATTTTGGGGTGGTTTGGGAGGAGTGGCATTTGCCGGCGGCGACTAGGGTTTCAGATATTTGAAGTATTCCAATGGTTTTTTGGGAAAACGGAGTATGGCACGAGTAGGAGGGAGGGGAGGCGAGGTCAGGGTGTGAATTTGGGCCTGATTGGTCGCCGGCCGCAGCCGTGGGCGATTTCCGGCGGCGGCATTAGGGCGGAGCCGGCGACAAGGCGGAGGTACGAGGAAGAGACCATTTGTCTCTAGGGTTTATGCTATTTTTGAGACAATTTTATGTAATATGGGAGAGAATCTTTTGGCCGTTGGATGAAATAAAACAGATGGCCAGGATTTGATCACTTATTTAAACGGGGTCGTTTGGCTGTGTGGGTGGGCATGCCTGGTTTGTGATGTTTGGGCTTGGACCAGGGTAATTTTTGTTTTGGGCTCAGCCATTTGGCCAAAATTCAGGTCTTTTAAGACCAGCCCCCCCTTTTTCCATTTGTTTTTTTCATTTTTTTTTTTGTATTTCTTTTTTTTATTTTTTATTTCATTTTGTATTTATAGTTTTCTAATTTTATGCAAAATTTGAAATAGAGACATAATTTATTTCCGAAATGAAACTAATTAATTCCTAAAATTGTTTAAAATCTATTTTTGTGACAAATTCAACAATAATCAATTAAAAATGGACTATTTTTGTTATTTTCTTTATATTTTATTCTAAAAACAAATTAATCCTAAAATATAAAATTAAATCCTAAATGTAAATGTCAAATATATTTTTGTATTTTTCATATGATTTAAAATGCACAAGTAAAATGCAACAATTACCAAAAAATGCACAAAATTCACAAGAAATTGTAAAATAATAAAGAAATTATTTTGTTTGAATTTTTTGGGAATTATTTGCTTAGGGCAAAAAACACGTGCTCACAGTGCTCAGCCCAAATAAAAATGGAAAATATCATTTAAGTCCCAAAGTTCAGTTAAAATGGCTGAGTTTGTAAAACAGTATAATCAAACAGGATTGAGTTCAAGTAGTATGTCAAATAGTGAGGAAACAGTGATAAAATCCCCAAAAAGTTCAAATAATTGGCACAAAGCCCAAATATGGCAACCAGCCCAAATCATGATAATATCAAATAAGTTTCAGTCAAATACGCGGTAAAATCAACAATCGGGATGGACCAAGTCACAATCCCCAACGGTGCTCTATCCCACACCGCTATCCGGCGTGCAAGTCACCTCAATATAGCACTACGGTGTGCAAATTCGGGGATTCAAACCCTCAGGATATCATTTACAATTATTACTCACCTCGAACCGGCGAAATCTCTCGCACGCGATGCCTTTGCCCCTCAAATCGGCCTCCACGCGTGTCGAATCTATTCAAAATCAGAGCGAATACATCATAGTGTGATAAGGGAACAAAGCCCAAGTGAAAACAAACAGTAACGGGCACAAATCCCGAAATTACCAAAACCCGAGCCCCAGGCCCACTTCTCGAACAATCAGAAAATTAACATTACCGGATTCCTTATTTCGCCACGAGCCTATATATATCAAAATTACTAAAATCGGAGTCCATTTGTCCCCTCAAATTCTATTTTAAAATACCAAATTTCCAAGCCCTAGCTTTACCCTCTTTTGATGAATTTCCACAAATTTCCATGTTAATTCTACCATTAAATCATGTATTTAGGCCAAAGAACTCACCTCCAATCACACCTAGTCGAAATACCCTTCAATTTCTATCCAAGAGCTCTCAAGGTCGATCAAAAATGGTGGAAATGAACTTAAGCTCGCGGAACTAAATGAGCTTTAAAACCCTTCTGAGAACAATGATTTTCGCATCTGCGGTTCTATTACCGCATTTGCGGCTACCGCTTCTGCAGTTATAATTCCGCTTTTGTGGATCTTCATTAAACCAATGACTGCTTCTGAGGTTCCCTATCCGCATATGCGGACCCCGCTTCTGCGGATATTTGTACGCTTCTGCGGAAGCACCAAGGCCTCACCTTTTCGCACCTGCGACTATTCTACCGCATTTGCTGCCTCGCAGATGCGGCTCCCCTTCCACATCTGCGGATTCTTCCGTCCAAGCCAATGACCGCACGTACGATCTTTCTTCTGCACCTGCGCAACCGCATCTGCGGTTCCTTTTCCGCAGATGCGGAAATACCAGATACCAGACATACAACAATCTTACCAAGTCCAAAAATCATCCCGATGGCCATCCGAAATCACCCCGAGGCCCCCGGGACCTCAACCAAAAGTGCCAACCCATCCTAAAACATCATTCAAACTTGCTCCAATCATCAAAACACATCAAGCAACACTAAAAATCATCGATTATCACCGGATTCAAGCCTAAGTTTCTTCAAAACTTCCGAAATACGCATTCGATCAAAAACCCAACCAAACGACGTCTGAATGACCTGAAACTTTACACAAACATCCCAAATCACTTAACGAAGCTACAGCAACTCTCGGAATTCCATTCCGACCCTCGGATCAAAATCTTACCTATCAACCGGAATTCACCAAAATACTAACTTTGCCAATTCAAGCCTAATTCTACACCGGACCTCCAAAATCACTTCCGTTCACACTCCTAAGTCACAAATCCTCCCCCAAAGCTAACCGAATTATCAGAATTCATCTCCGAGCCCTCTAACACGTAAGTCAATATCTGGTTGACTTTTCCAAACTAAGCCTTCCTTAAAGGGACTAAGTGTCTTATTTCCTTCTAAAATCAATTCAAGCCAACCCGATCACATAAGAAATTGATAATGAAGCATAAAGAAGCATAAAATAGGGGGAAATGGAGCGGTAACCCATGAGACGACGGGTCGGGTCGTCACACTCAATTATAGAAATGAGTGCCTCCGTTACTGATTATTCCCCTTGGAGTGCCAAATCGAGTGAATATATTCTTTCTAAAAAATTAGTTATCCCATTCATGTCTTTGTAGGGAGCACTACATCCTACACCCATTTTGACATGTAGTCCACAGCTCTGAGTATGTACTTATTGCCATATGAGCTGACGAAAGGCCCCATGAAATCGATTCCCCATACATCAAACACTTCTACCTCCTGAATTGGGTTCATAGGCATCTCATGTCGGCAGAAAATATTCCTGGTTCGTTGGCATTCATCATAACCTTTCACCCATAAATGTGCATCTTTGAACAATGTCGGCCAGTAGAAGCCCGGCTCCAACACTTTCACAGTTTTCCTTACTCCCCCGAAATGTCTACCATATGGTGACGCGTGACAAGACTGAAAAATAAAAGATTGGTCTATCTCGGGGATACATCTATGGATCATGTTATTAACACAAATCTTGAACAGATAAGGCTCATCTCAATAATACATGCGATAGTTGCGAAAGAACTTTTTCTTTTGGACAGAGGAAAGGTTATAGGGAACAATACCGCTCGCCATGTAGTTTGCAATATCTGCATACCATGGCACTACCTCAAGACTTTTGGATAGTAGTTGTTCATCCGATAAAGTCTCCATAATCTCTTCCACCTCAACCTTCTTCTCGGCTCCTTCTAGCCTTGATAAGTGATCAACCACTTGGTTCTCCGTTTCCTTTCAGTCACTGATTTCCAAGTCAAATTCTTGCAGCAGTAGCACCCATCGAATCAGGCGCAGTTTTGACTCCTTATTATCAATTAGGTACCTGAGATCAGCATGGTCAGTATAAACAATTACCTTCGAGCCTATCAAGCATGACCTGAATTTGTCAGTTGCAAACACCACTACTAGCATCACCTTCTCGATCACCGTGTAATTTAGTTGGGCACCACTTAAAAGTTCTACTTGCATAGTAAATTGAATGTATGACTTTATCTTTTCGTTGCCCAAAAACTGCTCCCACAACATAGTCACTTGCTTCACACATCAGCTCAAATGGTTGCTCCCAGTCAGGTGCCACTATGATAGGTGATGTCACCAGCTTCTTCTTCAATTCAAAAGCTACCCTACAGTCATAAGAAAACACAAAAGGGTGATCTTTTTCAAGCAATTTACACAATGGTTTAGCAATTTTGGAAAATTCTTTTATAAATCTCCTATGGAAAAATACATAAGTTGGCACCTGAACAATGGACCAAATCCCTGTTACACACTTTTTATGGGCAAAAATAATATTACACACGCAACTTTTTAAAAGTGTGTCTAATATACCCTGCTTTTGACCAGGACTCAGCATGTGTAAAACACCACGATAGAAGCGTGTCTACTAATAAAATACTGTCTAATTATTTATTTAATGCCGCGTGTCTGCAATTTCCTCATCTTCCCCACCCTTCATCTATCTCTCTGTTCCGCCGGACAACACCTCCCCCCTCCTTCCCCCACCAAATCCCTTCTTTTTCTTTTTCTTTCTCAAATTATTACTTCTCATTTCGTCTTAAATAGACATATTTTGCATTAATCTCAAGCTTCCAATCTATTTTCGTCTCCAACCTCCTTTTTTATATGTTTGATTTCATTCACATTTAATAAAATTTTGTCATCATCGCTAATTTTTCAATTACTATAGCATTTTTTTCCTTGTGAGTAATTTCGGCTACATCTATCGCGTGCATCTGCCTTTTTCTTAAATTTTGCGGCTATTTATCTCAGATTTAAGATTCTTAGCTTCTCACGTTGAAGAGGAGGCTGAATTTTTTATTCTGAAAGTTGTTGGTGGCGATGGCAGCCATGGAAATGACAAACAAAATTTTGGAAAAGAGCTATAAATGAAAATAGTCCGTTATGTCTTTGTTGATGTAGATAAGCTTCTAATAGATATGGTACCCAAGCAGTTGTAATTTTCAATCTACCTTTGCCTTTGTTGCATTTTTGTTTTGATAAATAGCCTTGTTGTTGTGATGATACGGCGGTGTGAGCCATGGCTTATTGGCTTTTGATGTTTTTATTATTTTCTGGGATTAAATCACTTGGGCTCCTAATTTTTGGGTTCAATTGTGTGTTCTAGTTTTTTGGGTGGTCCACGGAGGAGGAGATGGAGGTGGAAGAGATGGGGTTGGAGAAGATGAGGGTATATGTATAATTTTATATTTTTTGTTTTATTCATTTATGTTAATGACACGTGTCACGACCTTATTGGTGCGTTACATTACCCATATTTAGGTAAAGTGGTCAAGAAAAAAATAGTATGTATTTGACACACTTTTGAAAGTTTGAGTGTATAATATTATTTTTGTCCATAGAAAGTGTGTAATAGGAATTTGGTCCATTGTTCGGGTGGCAACTTATGTATTTTTCCAATCTCCTATAGAAACCGGCGTGTCTGAGGAAATTTCTTATTGTCTTGACGGAAGTGGGTGGTGGAAGCTTTTCTATCACATCAACCTTTGCATGGTCTACCTCAATGCCCTTACTCAAAACTAGGTGCCCCAAGACTATACCTTCATGTACCATGAAATGGCACTTTTCCCAGTTGAGTACCAGATTAGTCTCGATACACCTCTTCAGTACTCTTCTCAAGTTCATAAGGCAATCATCAAATGAGTTCCCCACCGCTGAGAAGTTATCCATGAAGACCTCCATTATTTCCTCTACCATATTTGTAAAGATTGCCATCATGCACCTTTGGAATGTGGCAGGTGCGTTGCATAGGCCAAATTTCATTCTCCGAAAGGCATAGATGCCATAAGGACAGGTGAACGACATTTTCTCTATATCCTTTGGGGTAAGAAAGATCCGGTTATACCCCGAGTATCCATCTAGAAAGCAGAAGTGGGACCTCCCTACCAATCTATCTAGCATCTGATCAATGAATAGCAGTAGGAAATAGTCTTTCGAGGTATCCTTGTTCAACTTTCAGCTATCCATATAGAATCGCCAACCTGTGACTGTTCGTATTGAGATCAACTCGTTATTCTCATTGTTCACTACAGTCATACCGCCTTTCTTTGGCACACACTAAACTGGGCTGATCTAGTTACTTTCAGAGATGGGGAAGATGATTCCCACATGTAACCACTTGATAACTTCTTTCTTTACCACTTCTTTCATGTTGGGGTTCAATCGTCTTTGATGTTCTCTGGAAGGTTTGTGCGCCTCTTCCAATAAAATCTTGTGCATACAAAATGCCGAGCTGATCCCTTAATATCTGCAATGGTCCAACCAATTATAGTCTTGCACTCCATCAATACTTGCAAAAGTTGTTCTGCCTGCACATCTAACAAACTAGATGAGATAATAACATGTAAAGTTGAGTTAGGTCCCAAGAAAGCGTAACTGAGATGAGGTGGTAGTGGCTTCAGTTCCAACTTTGGTGGCTATTCTATTGATGGCTTAGCTGGAGGAGTTTTCCTTTCTTCTAAGTGCAAAGTCTCAAATTCGAGCTCCCTTCTCAAAAAACTTGGCCTTCAAGAGACAGTACCCAGCTCCACCAAGTCCTCTCCATTTGCTTCATCTAATTTCATGAGATAGGCTGCTAAAGGGTCTTTAGTGTTCAATGTCTAATCTTCCTACTCCAAAATTACATCAACGGCTTCTATTAGAGAGCAATTAGCAAATTCACTTGGTCGCCGCATATATTTATGCACGTTGAGTGTTATTTCTTTATTATTTAGTCTCATTTTGTGCTCTCAAGTTTCACCGTCAATTAAAGCTCTCCCAGTGGACAAGAATGGTCTTCCCAAAATTATTAGAATCTCCTCATCAACCCGCTAGTGTAGAATGAGAAAATTTATTAGGAACACAAACTTCCCAACCTGTATTAATACATCATTAAGGACACTAGAGGGCCTCTTCACTGTACAGTCGGCTGACTGTAGTAACATGGACGTGGGTCTAGCTCTTACAATGCCTAATCTTTTGTATATAGCCAAGGGCATCAAGTTTATGCTTGCCCCCAAATCAAAAATGCTTTAGCAAAAGCATAGCTTACCATCGTGCATGTGATTGTGAAACTCCCTAGGTCTGGTAACTTCTCAGTTATGGGTCTTGTCATGACTGTACTACAGGTCGGTGTCAATGTAATAGTGGACAGGTCTTGGAAGTCAAATTTGCAAGACATTGAATCTTTCATCATCTTGGCATACCCATGCAAATCCCGAAAAGTGTCAATCAGTGGAATGTTCACCTGTATTTGTTTCAACATTTCCATGAATTTCTTATATTTCTCATCCTTCTAGTATTTGCCCAATCTATGTGGGAATGGTGTTGGAGGTTGCTTCTTTCTTGTGATTTGAGTTTTATCTTGCTCAGGCACTACTTCTACTATCGTTTCTTGTTCTATCTCAGTCTCCTTCGCAACCTCTTTTTCTTTTCTGGTGTTCTCTTGTGCAAATTGTACCGTCACCTCAGTTAACCCTGTTGAATCATCTATCTCAATGGGTAATTGCACAAGTGTTTTAGTAGGTCGACTTTCACGAGCAATTTCTTGCTCCGGATCTAGGTCTCTACCATTTCATAGACTCACTGCCATAAGCTTTTTTAGGCTCTGCTCTTTTGGATTGATTTGTGTGTCTGCAAGTAACGCCCCTTGGAGGCGATTATTTAGAGCCATCGAAATATGTCCTAATTGAATCTTAATACCTTTTATTGCTGATTTATGTGAGTCCACTCTCTCTTGCTTTTTAAAAGTGAACTTAATCAGTTGTTGTTGCATTCTATTATTGTTGTTCAACATTCCCTTAAGTTCAACAAACCCATAATCTTGTCTCACAATCTGTTGTTGTTGAGGTTGTTGATAAGCCTGCTATTGATTTTGCTGGTTGTAACCTTGTTGCCTTCGGTAAGGCACCACTTGACCATGTGGTCGCCAGGATTGTTTTTGTTATTGTACTACTGTTGTGCTGGCTTATATTGTTGGTTCTGTTGTCCATAATCCTGACCACCTTGCCTCTGTCCCCCATAGTTGGCCACATAGTTCATATCTTCCTAATATTGCGGGTTTTCACCTTTAGCACTCCACGAGCAAACATATGGTTGGTTAATGCATGGTGTACAACAACAACAACATACCTAGTAAAATCCCACTAGTGGGGTCTGGGGAGGGTAGGATGTACGCAGACCTTACCCCTACCCCGGAAGAGTAGGGAGGCTATTTCCGGGAGACACTCAGCTCAACAGAAGAGATAATAATATCAGAAAGGAAGCGCAAGAAGTGATTTGTAACAACAAAGGACGCAAAAGAAGTAATAATAATATCTTAAAATATACCGAATAAGTGAAAGAGAGTGCAGTAAATACAATGATATGCAAAACAACAAAATAGTGTGAACACCACATAGACTGCTACCTACTATAGGCAAAACTCTATTAGACTAGCTGGTACAAAGAACTACCCCCTAGACTACCACCCTAATGCTCGACCTCCACACATTCCTATCAAGAGTCATGTCTTCGGAGATCTACAGTCTCGCCATGTCTTGCCTGATCACCTCGCCCCAATTCTTCTTAGGCCGCCCTCTACCTCTTTTGTTACCTTCCACAGCCAGCCGCTCGCACCTCCTAACCGGGGAATCTATAGTTCTCCTCCGCACGTGACCAAACCACCTAAGCCTTGCTTCCCGTATCTTGTCGTCCACGGGAGCAACTCCCACATTCTATCGAATGTTTACATTCCTCATCTTATCCAATTTAGTGTGCCCGCACATCCATCTCAACATCCTCATCTCGGCTACTTTCATCTTCTGGATATGTGAATTCTTAACTGGCTAACACTCAGCCCCATATAGCATAGCCGGCTTAACCACCGCTCTATAGAACTTACCTTTGAGTTTCGATGATACCCTCTTGTCGCACAGGACTCCAGATGCTAACTACCATTTCATCCACCTCACCCCAATGCAGTGCGTCACATCCCCGTCAATCTCCCCATCTCCTTGGATAATAGACCCTAGGTACTTGAAACTTTGCCTCTTGGGAATGACTTGTGAGTCGAGCCGCACCACCTCGTCCGCTTCCTCCGGTACATAAGCCCCTAATTAGTTGTGTCTACTATGTTTACCTACTGCTTCTGGCCTGATTCATCTATCTTTTTGGTGAGGATACTCATTTGCATCATTAGAGTGTCCATATTTTTAGCTATGGAGCTATTACAGTGGCAAGCATAGATTTCTGCACGCTGAATGTTATTTCTTCATCATTTAGTCTCATTTTGTGCTCTCCAGTTTCACAATCAACTAAAGCTCTCCCAGTGTCCAAGAATGGTCTTCCCAAAATTATGGGAATCTCCTCGTCAACCCAGAAGTGTAGAATGACAAAATCTGCTGGTCACACAAACTTCCTAACCTATACTAATACATCATCAAGGATACCAGAGGTCCTCTTCACTGTCCGGTCAGCTAGCTCTAGTAACATGGACGTGGGTCTAGCTCTTACAATGCCTAATCTTTTGTATATATCCAAGGGCATCAAGTTTATGCTTGCCCCCAGATCATATAATGCTTTAGCAAAAGCAAAGCTTCCCATCGTGCATGGGATTGTGAAACTCCCTGGGTCTGATAACTTCTCACCTATGGGTCTTGTCATGACTGTACTACAGGTCTGTGTCAATGTAACAGTGGACATGTCTTGGAAGTCAAATTTGCGAGACATTAAATCTTTCATCATCTTGGCATACCCATGCATCTCCCGCAAAACGTCAATTAGTGGAATGTTTACCTGTATTTATTTTAACATCTCCATGAATTTCTTATATTGCTCGTCCTTCTGGTATTTGGTCAATCTCTATGGGAATGGTGCTGGAGGTTGATTCTTTCTTGTGATTTGAGTTTTATCTTGCTCATGCACTACTTCTACTGTCGTTTCTTGTGCTATCTCAGTCTCCTTCACAACCTTTTTTTCTTTGCAGGTGTTCTCTTGTGCATATTTTACCATCACCTCAGTTAACCTTGTTGAATCATCTATCTCAATGGGTACTGGCACAAGTGTTTAAGTAGGTCGGCTTCCGCGAGCAATTTCTTGCTCCGAATCTAGGTCTCTACCATTTCGTAGTCTCACTGCCATAAGCTATTTCAGGCTCTGCTCTTTTAGATTGATTTGTGTGTCTGCAAGTAATTCCCCTTGGGAAGATTATTTAAGGCCATCGAAATCCATCCTAATTGAATCTTAATACCCTTTATCGTTGATTCATATGAGTCCACTCTCTCTTGCTTTTTTCCAGTGGACCCAATCAGTTGTTGCAGCATTCTGTTGTTTTTGTTAAGCATTCCCTTAAGTTCAGCAAACCCATAATCTTGTCTTACAATTTATTGTTATTGAGGTTGTTGATAAGCCTGCTGCTGATTTTGCTGGTTGTAACCTTGTTGCCTTAGGTAAGGCACTACTTGATCCTGTGGTCTCATAGCTCCAGGATTGTTTTTGTTATTGTATTGCCGCTGTGCTGGCTTATATTGTTGGTTCTGTTGTCCATAATTTTGACCACCTTACCTCTGTCCCCCATAGTTGGCCACATAGTTCATATCTTCCTGATATTGCTGGTTGTCACCTTCCACACTCCATGAGCAAACATATGGTTCGTTAATGCATGGTGTATATAAGACCCCATTAGTTGCGTCAACTATGTTTACCTACTGCTTCTGGCCTGATTCATCTATCTTTTTGGTGAGGATACTCATTTGCGTAATTAGAGTGGCCATATATTCAGCTATAGAGTTGTTTGGTCCAAATCCACTAAGTGAGCTACATGATTGATCGTAGAGTCTCTTATCATCCATCCTGAGTTTTGGGCCATCTTATCAAGTAGGATCTTGCATTCTATGAATGTTTTACTCAAAAATGTTGCACTTGCTGAAGCATCAACATTGGCCTTTAAGACGTCTGCCAGTCCCATGTAGATCCTCTGCCCCAACATCTGATCTGGAATACCTTGATGAGGACACTTAACCAGCATACCCTTGAATCTCTCCCACATTTCTTGTAGTGATTCTGTTGGTCTCTGCCTAAAGCTCAATATATCATCAATTTGCTTGGTAGTTTTATTGGGTGGGTAGAACTTGTTAAAAAATTGCTTGACTAATCCTTCCCATGTAGTGATGGAATTTATGGGGAGTGAATTAAGCCAAGTCTGAGCTTCTCCTATCACCGATAATGGAAACAACAACAACTTTATTACTTCCGGTATCAAAGCGTGACACATATCGACATGAAATTCTTCAGATGCTGCTGAGTATCTTCTGGTCCCTTGTTTTGCAATAAATGTAGCATGTTGTTTGTGATTTGGAATGATTCTACTTGTATCTCAGGGACTACAATTGTGGTTGCCAAGTTGTCGGCGCTGGGTTGTGCCGAGTCATACAATGCTGCTTCTGACACAAGAGACACCACACCCTAATTGTTCGGTTCATTCACATGATTTTTGTTGTTTGGATTTTCTACTTCGTCTTCCATGTCTGGTTCGATTTGTTCTATTGATTTTTGTTGTTGTTTACCCTTCTTGTTTGAAAGATTCAGTGCCTTGAAAACTTTCTCAGGATCTGATAATTCTTCGAACAATTCACCAGTTCTTGAGGAGTTTCTTGGCATGCGCCTGTAACACTAAGAATTTTAGCACTTCTTTTAGCTGTAATTAATAACACTAAATTCCCCGGCAACGGCGCCAAAATTTGATCACGCCCAACTATGACTTATAAAAAGGACTAAGCGGTCGTTGCAAATATATTCTTGATAATAAGTCCAGAATTGACTCCCACGGGGTATTAACCTATCAAACACAACTACTAGACTCACACAATTTCACAATCAATCTTCAGAAATATTTGAGTAACAAATTGGATGTTTACTAATTAAATATTATGTAATTAAAATGCAATAAGTAATAACTAACTATGAATGGGTTGTAGACAAGAATTAGAATGATCTAGGATTATGATTTTTCCAATTGTCAGAATCCTTTCCGCTATGTTTATTATAAATTTGCCTAAGTATTTTCTACTGATTATGAGCACTCTGACTGTCGTAACTATTTTCCGAGTAATTACCATAATATAATAGACATATTCTCCCGAATTACACTAGCTGGCCTTAAGTACAGCTCACTCTGATCGCATCAAGGTTTCGTTACCCCTAATGCCACCTTTAAATCCTTCGTATTGATCCCTCATATACGTTAGGAGTAATGTTGTTCAATAAATACCTAAATATGCACTCTATCCAGGGTAATGCACACTAAATAAGCATAGTCGATTGAGGTCCCTTCAATAAACAACAATAATAATATAGTTGAACAAATAAAGAAAATACGACGACAAATCTATATTAACGTAACATGAAAGTCTTCCTCCAATAAGTTCTATCAAAACCCTAGATTAGGAGTTAAGCTACTCATACTCATAGTAACAATATCCCAAATAGTTTGCATAATCAAATTACAAAGTAAAAATGAAAGAATGTAGAAATCAATGATTCTAACTACCAACGGGTGTTCCACGAGCTATCCTTGTCTCCGGTTGCAAAAGTTCTCCAAAGTGGCATTTTTAGGTCTATTTATGTGTGTAGGAAAATGCCTAAACCTGTAGGCCACGTCCTAGTCAAACCAGGAGATGAAATAAGTCTTCAAAGCTCGGAATGTGCACGCCTAGACCTGGCCTCGCAAGGCTTAGCGCCAGCTTAAGCTCACCCCAGGCCTGGCGTCGCGAGGTATAACGCCTGCTTGAGCTCGCCTTCTGCCTCATTTTGCCAGGTTCACCACCTGGCGGACCTCACCTCAGGCCTCGCCTTGCCAGCTCCCACGCGAGCTAAGGAGCTCGCCCAGCCTGCTCTAAATCCTGCTCTTGGAATGGCTTCGCAAGCTTTTCATTTGTCAGTTGCTCACTTCTTTCTTTCTTCTTTTCAACTATATTTGAGCACGCTTTAGATTTTAATTATTCCTTTTGCTCTACTTTCTTCTCCAATTCACCTACACATAAAACAGACTTTATTACGCATAAATAAACTGTAATTTATCATTAAAGCATATAAATGCTTAACAATGTATGAAACTATGGAATTATAGCCACACATCACCTTGTTACTCTTCAATTTGATTGGTCCGAAAGAGTTTGTTATCATCACAACTCCTCCTTCCTACAACTATAAATATGGGTCTTCATAGAAGCAAGAGAGAGTTCCTGGATCAAACACCACAAATTTCTCTACAAGTCTCAAGCTTCAAACAAGCAAGTTCAAGTTCAAGCTCAAAAACGAAGAACAAATCAAGATTCAACAAGTACGAATTCAAATCAAAGTTCGTGCTAGTTAAATTCAAGATCATCGTTCATGGAAACAAATATAGATTCAAGATCAAGCTCAAAGGCCCTTGAATTTATTTATTATTGGAAAGAAGAATCAGAGGATTCATAGAGATTGTAACACCCATATTACTTGAAAATAAAATATTACGATTGTTGTAATATCTTTTGGTCTTGATTTTATTTTCTCAGTGCAATTTTATTATCTACATTATTTATTGTATGAAACTTCCATGGGAATTGAGAAGTACAGTAATGTTTGTATGGCTATTCTGCAGATTTTTTTCTTCTAGGTAATTGATCGTGAGTTTATCCTAATAGTATAATTTTGCCCTCATTCTCAAGTTTATCATGTTATTCACAAATAAATTATTGCACTTATCTTTTCATCTTGTAATCAAACATTTTATAGACACTGTTGGAAATCAAACTGACAAATTAAAAAAAAAATATTCAGGGTTATGCTTACTTGGGATTTCTACTGTTATATAACGATGAGCAATAGATTCATTATCTTATTCATTTTACCAACATTTTCAGCAATTTTTTTTTATACGGTCTCGCCTAATATGCAAAATTGCAAACTATTAAAAGATATTTCAACAACATTATTATAGCAAGAAGAACAATGAATTTGACATCTTCTTTCGTCACTCTTTTTTAACGTAAAAGCACAATAATTATATTACTTAAAATATATTACAATAAGAGGACATAGTCTTTAGGGCTACTGCCCATACTTGCTAAGTAAGTACAAACATCGGTAGAGATACTTCGAGCACTATTACATAGTTCATGCTTGTTCGTTAATACTTCTTGTTCAGCAAAATAAGGCGGACGAGCATGATAAACATATTTGTTGGGGGGGGGGGGGTGCTTCGTTGCTTCTTTAGCCAACAGATGTGACACTTCGTTTCCTTCCCTAAAATTATGCTTCAGGGTTGGAAGCTTCAGTTGGTGCATTAACCATCTGCATTCAAAAATAATGTTATGAAAATTAGTACAATCCTCATGCATGAGTTTAATGACTTCAGTGCTATCAGTTTCAATTTCCATATTTGCAAGATTAAAATCCTTTGCAATTTTGAGTCCTTCTAGCAGGGCCAATAATTCTACATGAATTGGCGAGGAGGCATGTGTTGCTTTGTGATAACCCGTGATCCAATCTCCATTGCTGTTACGGAATGACCCACTAATTCCTGTTGCATAATTGTTAATAGAGAAACTCCATCATAGTTTAGTTTAATAATATTTTTAGGCGGTTTATGCCACTTGATCTCAATTGAAATATTTTTGGTAGTGAAAGGGTTTCTTTCTGTGAAGAAGATATATTCCCATGCAAAGTAAGTGGGCTTTTTCACATTCAAAAAATAATTAAGATTATTGATGTTATTTCTATTTATGTTTTTCCAAATTTTCCATATGAAGAATGGAAAAAGGGTTTCCCAACAAATGTTATAAGAGTTTTGACGGATGAAAGAATCTCGTAGGTCCACGAGCCAAGATACATCACCAATTGTGTTAAGGGAAGTGATGCCCATGCTTGTCCAAAATTGGCGAGTGAATGAACAGATCAAAAAAATGTGTTGGATGTTGTCAATACTTAATCTGCATGTGGTGCAAGTGGTGTCAATGTTCACATTAATTTTGTTTAGGTAGGCTCTGTAACGACTCGACCGGTCGTTTTGAGTACCAGCGCTCCGTTCAGCAGTCGGAGGCCATGAACAGCTTCATTTCAAGTATTATGACTTGTACGCGTGGTCAGAATTTGATTTCGGGAAATTCGGAGTTGATTTGGGAAGAGAATTCTCTTTTG